>JABXWE010017703.1:0-33176 GCA_014611495.1 Limonius californicus
TTATGCATTTGAGCCTAATAAACTTTGGTATCAAAGTTTCACATTGTTCTTATTTCACATCTATCTATTAGTCTAATGGTACTGATTACACATCTTTTAGTTTCCTAATAACTAATAACCTACTTAATATTTACTCCCAAACTTATTTTAACTGTCCGTTATGCGATTATGCATTTGACATTTATTTCACATCTATCTAATGTGCTAAGGTTATGCACTTAACGATTTATTCAATCGATTTACATCAGACATATTAATGTAGTTACACTACTCGATTATTTGCGTGGTCTAGTAGATATAGATTATTACTTAGTTTTCGTGAAGATCTACCAGTGTTTTTGATCAGAATTCGTAAAAAGTCTGCCATAACTTCGCAGAAGTTCAAATATACACGTTTTTCTACTAAGACATCGATTAAACATTCCTATTGGAAAATAAATTTCTCTGGAACAATTCAGACTTGAAAAACTCCTTTGTCTGATATTCCAGTAATAATACCGCAATCGAACATTAAAACATAGTGTACGTCTTTCGCTAGCACGCAGCAAATAAATTTTCAATTCAAACTCCTTCCTAGAATATCAATAATCACTTAACCTACTTCTTAGTATGCAAACAAAAATCGGCTTAAAAGAGGTAACGGTTCCGCAAAAACAAATTAAAAATTTAAATAAAAAATTAAATTAAAGGCGCAACGTTAAGATTCCTTAAATCAACAAAGTGCTAAAATTTCCTTTGTCTCTCAGAAAACTGAAAATTTCCCACTTCTGGCGTTCGCGTGTCCCGCAAGCAAATTAAAAACGCATTATGTCGGCGTTACAAAACACAGAGTTCTTCTCATCAGGGATCATCCCATTCCTTTTCAGCACAGCGTCGAGCTGCTGTCACTCAACTTTGAGAAAGGGGTGTTAACCCTTCCTTACACCTAATTTCGTTACGAATATTTCACTTTCCTTTCGAAAATTACTGTTATTTGTATTTTCCTGACTTTCCAACGTGTTCGCAATACAAGCGAGGTGTCATGTGATGTTGATGCACAGGATATTACAGAAATTTAAGTGGAAATTGCTGATTGTTATTCCGCTCTGACACCGCATCTACCAATGCAGTTCCCAAAAGTTTCATAGAAATAAGCCAGAACTACAGCAATAAACAAAATGAAACATAAGGCGTTGCCGAATATGACACGAATCTAAATCTTGTAGCTCACTATATTTTAAAGTACATCCGCCTTATTTTTGGTCAGTGCATTGCATATAAATATGTTAAACCTAGTGCAATGGTTGCCAAAAATGTTGTAAACAAAATATAATTATGCGTCATCGTCGACTATGACACTAAATTTTGAAACCAACTATATTCTAAAGTATATCCGCCTTATTTCCGCTCGTTGCATTTTATATAAATAAGTCAAAACTAGAGTAATGGTTGCCAAAAATGTTATAAACAAAATAGAACGATGCGGCGTCGTCGAATATGAGACGAATCTAAATGTATATTATTATACTACACTATAATGTATATCCGCTTTATTTCTGTTCATTGTATATAATAAGTAAGTCAAAACTAGAGCAATGGTTCCCAACAATTTTATACACCAAGCATTAGAATTAGAATAGAATCATGCGGCGACGCCGAATATGAAACGAAACTAAATTTTGAAACTGACTAAATTTCAAAGTAACCGCCTTATTTTTACTCATTGCATTGCATATAAATAATTCAAATATAGATCAATGGTTGCCAAACATTTTATAAACAAATATGAATCATTATGTGTCGCCGAATATAACACGAATCTAAATTTTGGAGCTAACTACATTTGAAAATGTATCCGCTTTATTTCTGATTATTGCACTGCTTAACACGCACACCCCGATTGTTGGTCAAACTTCATAAAATATTTTTAAAGAACAAATTAGAATCAGGCGGCGTCGTTGGGTATGACACTAATCTAAATGTTGAACCTAACTATATTATAAAGTATATCCGCCTTATTCCTGTTCATTGCTTTGCATATAAATAAATCAAAACTAGAGCAATGGTTGCCAACAATTTATATAAACCAACTGGAAGCATACAGCGCAGCCGAACATAACATGAATCTAAATTTTGAAGCTAACTAAATTTCAAAGTAGATCCATCTTATTTTTGCACATGCCATTATATATAAATAAGTCAAATACAGAGCAATGGTGGCCGGCGTCGCCGGATATGACACGAATCTAAATTTTGAAGCTAACTAAATTTCAAATTAGATCCGTCTTATTTCTACTCACTACATTGCATATAAAGAAGTCAAAACTAGAGCAATGGTTGCCAAAAATGTTATAAACAAATTAGAATCATGCGGCGTCGCCGAATATAACACGAATCTAAGTTTTGAAGCTAACAACATTTGAAAATGTATCAAATTTATTTCTGCTTATTGCATTGCTTAACACGCACTCCTCGATTGTTGGTCAAACTTCATAAAATATTTTGAAAGAAGCCTGAGAAGTAGAGGAATTCTTAGAGACCCTCACCGTGAGTCCTGAAAATAAAACAATTTCCACAAACTTAGGTCCGAAATCATGAACGGAAAACAATTTTCCAATCGGCCAGTGTGAAGCCGCTAATTCGTTGCACACTGAAACCGACAAATAACTAATACGTCAATCAATCAAGTTAAGTGTCGGTTGTAAAAATCACTTAAACACACCAACAAACCACTCTAATTTGGTAGCAGAGTTCAAAGGGCCTGCGGTGCGAAGCTTTTCAGTAAATTGATGGATCGTGCGGTGGCTTTAGACTTTTATTTTCATGCGCGGTCGTATTTAACTAACCATGGATGTTTACACAACAGAACAGCGGGAAATTGTCGCGGTACGCGAGAACTTTTCCACTATTCCGCAAGTTTCGTACGCAAATGTTGGAATGCAACTTTAAATTCAATATCTGCGATGGGATCGGGCCCAGAGGCTTTGGTGTGGACGAATCATTGAATGCTACTAGAAAAGTTTAGTTTGTGGCTGTATAAATCGTGGAGACGAAATAGGAATAAATAAAAATCAAACACAACACATAATTCAGCAACAAACTAGAAATTGAAGTACCTATACACGTTAAAGTCGCCTTTTTTCATACGTCTAAATTTTTCCTGTTTCCGCAAACACCGAATTACTAGAAGCTCACCTTTGTAGGTCCATTACATCAGCTGCATATCCGTATATGCATTAGGCAAGTACATATTTTGTTGTAACTAATAAAATTATGTTTATGTCGTATGGCTGTCTCATTAAAATATTTTTTACTACAACCTTTCGTTTACAAACGTAACTCAGTGAAGGAAAGATATCTGGATCTCACTCAAAAACAGTAAATATCTATGCATATTTACACGCGTTTATGACAACAATGATTTCATTGTTATGCCAGTTCGTCAACAAAGAAGTGCGAGACATTAAGAAGTCATTAGAAACGGTTGCAAATACTTGCCTGAAAATGCGTCATAACAAAGATAGTACCGCATAAAAAATAATAACAAACAATAGCCAAACTGAAGTAATATCATTGCATATTAACTAATGTATGCTACATACATATATTCACACTATCAAAAATAGAAGAAATTATATAGAAAACGTATTCGCTGAGAAATGTCGTTCCGTTATTAGGTGTGTGTGAACATTTAAGAGAGCCTTGGAGGAGCATCAACAAAAATAACTACATATTGACATGTGCGGGCGCACTATATAATCCTCTTGGATTATTTTAAATAACAATTAACGTAAAAACAGTCCAAAGTTAATATACATATTTCCATGTTTCAAATTTTAAGTACTTGAACCACCGTCTCCATACAACCCATGTTTCACATAATATCCTTCTCGTAAGAGTGTACCAATCCCCCTTTAGAGGCACCATATCCTTGTATATTTCAGAAAGTGTTGGTTTCAGAAAGTACATCACCTACATCT
The DNA here is from genome assembly GCA_014611495.1 of Limonius californicus. Classification (NCBI taxonomy): domain Eukaryota; kingdom Metazoa; phylum Arthropoda; class Insecta; order Coleoptera; family Elateridae; genus Limonius; species Limonius californicus. The sequence goes on from JABXWE010017703.1 coordinate 3,960, forward strand.
CAACACAGCTTAAAAAAGTTGTTTTAAAAGAAGTGACCAAACAAAACGTAGGATCTAGCGCGCAGGTTCCACTAACCTACTCAAAAATAAATAGAGATATTGCAGTGTAAGACGCTTAAAGGCAACACCAATTGCATTTATAATAAAAAATTACTAAAACAACAAAATGTAATGTCTTTTTAGTAATGAACATGAAAAGGTACGTTTAAAGAAGAAATTTAACTACATTATAATGAAAATTGTTATTGCCTCCTTTCACTTAACTTAAATTTATTAAATCATAATACCGCCTGGCACCTCCCCTGGCAGTAATAATTGCTCTGCCCCTTGCTGGCATACTCTCAATGCAATCATGAATATGTTCTTGTGGAACTTGATGCCACAGTACTGGCAATATATCCCTCAGGTGTTGCACAGTAGTAGGTTTTGGATTATGATGATCCTGTCTCTGCAAAAGGTCCCATGTATGCTCCAAGGGTTTGAGGTCTGGAGATAGCGGAGGAAGAACATGATGGTTTATTTCCTCATGTCGAAGAATCTCTAAAACAACCTAAAATAAACTAAACTAAACTAAGCTAAATATTCCCGGCCAACAGCGTGGCGACGGTTCAGAACATTGTCCATAATATCTCTTGGACATAACGTTAGCCCGTGAGTGTACCACTAAAGATACGGAGGTCAGTACGCCACCCTAAAGAAATTCCAGCCCATACCATAAGACCACCACCACCAAAGGCAACGACTGGTTGGGTACACTGAGGTAAGGTACGATTTTCGACACTACGATATACTATTTGACGCGGACTATCATTGCTGAGACAATATCTGACGCCGACTATCATTGCTGAGACAATATCCAGACTTGTCCGAAAATAGTATATCATACCACGGTGTCGCTTCTTGAAGCCTATGTCTTGACGATTCCACCTGGTGTCTTCGTTGAACCACAGTTCTTGTAGGACATCTCAGGGGGTAAGGTAAGTCCTACCTCAAACAATCGATTTCTCACAGTTTGGTCGGATATTAGATTTCCTGTGGCAGTCTGCAGTACTGGTTGTAGATGTCGAGCAGTTGAAAAGAGGGGCATTCTTGCATTAATTATCAGAAAAGATAAACTTTCAGGCCTTCCTGCAGTCGTACCTGTTTCTCTAAGGTGCGAAAGGGCACGTGAAATTACGCTCTGCGTTGTTTCTAACATATCAGCAATGTCGACCTGGCGATCTCCTCTTTGGTGCATAGCAACAGCTAAATTTCGTTGTTCTATTGTTAAATGGTTTCTCTGCATTGTTGTTCATTATTAAGAACACAAATGTAATACAGGAATAAAAATGATCTTAAAGAAGCCAGGAAAGATTATTCAATCAAACACACACACTCGACTTAACACTAATACTGTTAAACAATTGGAACTGTATTCCACTGTTTTCTGTTTTTTAACATCAAACATTGCCGCTTGCTCTAATTATCTATGATAGACGACCATTAGCGCTAAATACAAACGTATATGCTTTATATTACAATATCCCTATTCATTTTTGAGTAGTTTCGATTATTAACTTTAAATTATCAAACATTTTTTTAAACCAATACATTCTATATAACATGTTCCTTTTTAAGACTTATCCTTACATTTAAGTGAAAAATAAATACAGATCTGTACTTTAGGTTTGTTTAAATTCTCTCCCCCCTCCATTCTATGAACTATTACTTTTTACCCTTCCATATGGCACAGTCCCACTTAGTCCCTTCTCCATTGGTTTCTGCTTCTGTTCATCTACTCGTCTGTCTTTCTTTTTGGTTTTACTTCACTCTCTGCTTCCTTATATTACTATCCTTACAAACATCAACTTTCACATTACCCTTTCTCTCATTCACTATCTTCTTCTTCTTCCATACTTCTTCTAAATATCCGTTTCTTTTAACCGTCTTCATAGTTTTCTTAATCCCGAAGTCTATTTCTAATCCGATTTCTTTCAGTAGCCATGGCTGCTGCTTCTACATATAATAAATTATCTACACAACCACTAAACTCTTAATCGGCTATTCTTTTTTCCCCTCTGTCCTGTATTTCTTTTGCTGTTGCTTTCTTGTTCTTGTTATTTCTACGTTCACTTTATCAGGTCTCTCTCCTCCTCTAATTTTTTATTTTGTTAATATCCTTGCGATCGCATGTCATTCTATTAATTGATTTTCAAGATTACAATAATAAACATTCCAATATAAAACAATCAATGTAATTCGATACTGTTCTACTTGTTACTCCAGTCTGTGATCTCACTCTTTATTCGGTTTACCTACGCGGCCTATTTAGCCCCCGAAACTACATTGCTAATCTTTCTAGTAAATCTTCATATCCTAGATCTTCCTAGGAGTTTCTCTTCTTACTCAACCTGTCCGCCGTCCTGGTTCTATGATCTCCTTTCAACTATATAGGTGCATCGTAGTTATGACCCATCCTCGCAGCTATCTAAGCAGATTTTAACTGCCCTTTCCTTCTTCCGAGTTTCGTATGATCATCCTTCATAGTTGTGCTGTTATCTTCTCTCTGCTTGTTATTAACACTGCAGCTGTAATTGTGTATCAACGTCTTATTTTCGCACCTTTTTTCCTATTTCTCTAACATTGTTTCTATTTCTTGCTCCTTTTACAGTTGATTCTCTGTCCACTACCCTCTTCAACAGGTTGGCGATTTATTCCCTGCGTGCCCTACTCTTACTTATCTGTATTTCTACTTCTCTTCTAACTGTCATCTATTATTCTATACTTTCAGCTGCCTACTCCCGTCATGTCTTGACGTTATCTACCTTATCCCATTATGAGGCCATAGGACATCAACGAGTTTATGTCTTGACGTGTTATTATTATATTGTTATAGCTCCCCACTCACTCCGTAATCATCTTCGGAGTATCCTTGCTTTCTATTCCTGTCTAACTATATTTTAACTGTTTAAGAATTACTTTGCACAAACCCTTCCTCCCTAGCACTGATACTTCAATTTCTGTAAAATGCCTTCTAAGGTATCCTCCCAATGCTTCGTTCCTCCTTTAAAACTGTGAACCTGTTCACTACTTTGTACCTCATTGCAGCTGTTTGTAGCTGTCAACACATTAGCCTATCCTTCTATTTATTTCTGGTGATTGTTAACTTAACTTCTTGACTATTGACTACCCATTTCGTGATATTCTCTACCGTCTGTTATATATATCTCAACCTTTTTCTTCACTAATCCACTTTCTTATTCTCACCTCCCACGTGATCTGTATGATGTTTTAATGTAATGGAAAAACGTTTGAACCAATCTCCCTCTTGCGGTATACAGCCCTAAAGCTGGTTTGTCGCAGTCGCCCATTCCTGTCTACTATTACATGTTTTTTCTCTGTAGATGTTGCTGCTGATATCATCCATTATGAAACCTAGTCATTTTGTCTTATGATATGCCCTATGAAATTCTTTCTTTGTTTTTGAGTTTTTCTCCATAGTTGCTTTTCTTTCGACACTCTTCTTCTGAAGCACCACTGTTCGAACACTTCTAATTTTCTCTTACTAGCTTTCCCTATAGTCCCCGTCTCCGATCCGTACAACAGTGTGCTCCATATACTCCATAAACTGAACCAGTAAGTATACAAAAATAATACTTAAAGAAGACGGGCAGTTTTACGACTGTTTTTCTCCTTTCATTTTATTCCATTTAGAACATTAGGTTATGTTTTAGCTCCATGAACGCAAAAATTGCTTTCGTTGTGTATTCACATTACTGATTATGTTTTGCCACACAAAGGCATTTTTCTGATAATGACGTGGGTACAAAAATAGATGGAGCACAAATCAATTATTCGAGTAAACTAACTTTGCTACAGATTTTTTTGACGAGCTAGCATTCAAACGCCGATGGCAAAAACGATTTTTTACGATATCCGCATGTTACGAATTTCAGTGCCCCACTTACAAAAAGTTCCTAATAACAAGTTAACTTCCAGAAAACTCGCACAATCCAACAAAATAAACGAACCACACAACACAGAGCTAGCTGATTTTGTTACATAAACACAATTTCTCCGAAACTAATTTAACTTATAAGATGGGGAATAAAACAACCTGACAGGTGAAGCAAGCAATCCGAGACCACGGAGTTGAAGTTTCGCGAAGTAAACGTCGTCTGCAAATTTATTCTGTTAGCGCTGGAATTATGTCAATCACAAATTTTAAATTGCACCAGAAAACGGATTTTCTTGTATCTAAATGGAAAGTTCCTGATGCACTTTTCCGTAAAATGGGGAGCTGCTTGCAAGAGCATCCAGGAAGCAGTTTTCAAGGGAGCCCATTAGAATGGGAGCCCTAGATAAGCTTTTCCTGAATTAATCCGGATAATATTCGGAAGCTGTAGTGTTTTTCACTTTTAAATTATTCAGCAGCCCTACAGTATGCACAAAGCGTCGGCTTGCTACTTTGACTGCCCGTTTCATTCCTAATATTTCGATAAATAAAAGAGCTGGGGAATTACTTCCGCCTTCCGAAAGTAAAATGCAAGGAACTCGGCTTTGATCCGTTTTCAAAATAAAAATAAGCGCGCTCGCCTTGAACTAGACTATGCTTGGCTAACTGGGACTTGTTCCCGAAGAGGCCTACAGTAGCACCAATTAACATGCAGCAAGGCTGAACTGTACAATGACACTCCTGCACACACGTCGAATGACTGAATCTAACTTTTAATTGAAATTTTATTTGCATTTTGCGGTAATGATCAAAGTTGCCACATAAACTATAAAATTATGACAGGAATTAAACTTTACTGGTTCATTAAAACACTGTATCTACATATGAGCGGACGAATTGCATCCCAACCACGAACTTTCCCGTCCCATAGTATAACCGCAACCGTAAATTTCGTTTAATTGTTTATATTTCCAAATAAAAAAAGCAAACAAATGATCTCTAATCATTACTTCAAAGTAATATCAATTGCAGCAAACTATTACACATAAAAAAAGTAAGCCGGAACTCCGATCTGGTACAAGATTTGAAAATGGAACCCAGTTCCGGTTTAAAATCACCAGGCTATAAAGTAAATAATAGATTATTTTTCGTAAACAATCTACAACAAAATAAAATGAAACCAAAATGATTTCTCACTGAAATGTATGCATCTTATATGGATATCCGTTCGACGATGGATAGCGGGTGGCTGGAGGTAGAAGCACGGTGAACATTCGTCTGTTGCACGCGACTTCAACATGTACGTCACAAACTTGTTGTGTTTGGTTTTTTTAAGGGTCCAATCAATTGCGTTCTGGTAAGACTTTTTTTCTACTTTCAGCTCTACTTAAAATTATAATGAACAGAAGGAAAATGCCTTAGAAGACATCCAAACGAAACATGTTCTGTTGAAAAAAAAACACTTACGTTAGATTGAGTCAAAGAAGACTAGAACACCGTTACGTCATATTAACGTATAGCACAGGTTAATTTGAGGGTCGATAACGTCGCTACATCTCGTAAGATATAAAGCACTCGAAGAAGAAGACATTAAGCCAAGTTAAGCCAATGTTACGATAACTACTGTAATGTACGGTTAAACTTAGCTTCGGTTACGTTTAAGTTAGTTGAGGTAAGTTAAAGTTAAGAAGATTAGGATGCGGTTACATCAAATCAATCTGTACGATTAATTTAATTTAAGTATAGGTTAAATTAAGCCAGACTGGCTTAATTCTTTAAAGCAAGCTTAGGTAGTTAGCCTAGGATAAACCAAGTTAGGTTATAACGTAAAGCAACGCAAAATTCAGAATATTAGACAATCGTTATATCAAATCAACAGATCAAATCATCAAATCAGAATTTGTTAAATCCGATCAAATCAGGCTAGGGTACAGTCGGGGCCTCGGTGGAGCAGTGCGGATATCGTTAGGTTAGATTAGTTTCGTTTAATTTGCAGCTTAGATTACTTGTCTGAAATCATGTTAGGTATTTAATAAAGTTGAAGTTACGTTACATAAGTTAAAAACAAAGTGGAAAAAAGGTTAACATATCCTAACATTAAACGTTTATAATATGTTAAATTAGGTTTTTTAAGGCTAGAATTAGGTTAGGTAAGGGTAGAGTCAAGTAGGAAAAGCTAGAGTTAGGTTAGGTAAGGCTAGAGTTAAGTCAGGCCAGGCTAGAGTTAAGTTAGGTCAGGCTAGAGTTAAGTTAGGTCAGGCTAGAGTTAGGTTAGGTAAGGCTAGAGTTAGGTTAGGTAAAGCTAGATGAAGGTTAAGTAATTTAAAGTAAAGTTAAAGTTAGCTTCGGTTACACCGAATTTAAGTTAGATACATGAGAACTAGACTATGTTAAGGTAAACTACATTAAAAGTAAAATATCTAGTATACCGTCATATCAAATCAGCGGGTAGGGTGACTTAATTTATGGATAGCTTAGATAAGTCAAGTTCGATTAATTAGCTTATCATGAGATTACAATTACTTCAAGTTAAATTGAAGTTTGGTTACTCTCTGCAACTCTTTGGCTCTCGAGATCGGATGGTACCTTTCTTTACTGTGCATGTGGCATACTTGTAACATAATATATCGTGTGAGCTGTGTCAATGGCTTTCCATTGTCCTATAAGTAGAAACTTCGATTCTGCTAAGTAAGTTAACCTAGAATCGAACCCAAACCCTTTAGCACAGTACTCTAGTTTGTTATCCTCTGCTCCACGAACACTCCGAAGTTAGGTTACATTAAGATCATAATTTAGAGTAGTAGAATGAAGGACAGTAACAACAGGACGTTATACATTAATATATAAAGAAAGATGTTGTTTGTTACGTTAGTGATTACATTAAGTTCAGCAAAGCTGAAGTTAGGTTAAAACTCAATCAGGATGTCAGTTATTAAAGTTCGGTTACGTTACGTCAAATTACAGTTAGCTTGGGATAAGTTAGGTTAGGCTGCATTAAAGTTAGGTTAGGTGACCTTTTATTCGTAACTTTGTAGCAGATAAACATATAATATTACACATTTATTGACGAATTTGTTTCTAGTGGTTGATTTTATTTTGTACTTTATTCCATAACTTCTTTCTGCGGAGGTGAATGTATTTCTGTAAATTCCCATAAGACCACGTCTAAAAACCACTTATTCGTTGAAAATAGGGATTTCCATCTAAATAATAAATAACTGCCAAGAAGCACTCTCATTTTAACAAGAGAATAACATCTTTATATGTAAACACTTGCAAAGATATTCCCTTCGCAAGAATTTTACCCCAACCACCTTCTAATACGTTCTTGATCCTTAAATATTCTGTGGATAGGCACAACGATTCCAGTGAAACGTGGAATTTTCGTATGTGTTTCAAAACCACATAATTCCCTGAAAGTTTTTCATACAAAAGTGTCATCAGAAAATTGAAGTAAGTTAGGTTAAAGGTCGTATGGTTAGAGGAAAGTTCCCTTAGTACAGGTTAGGTACAGTTATGTAGGTAAAACAGAGTACAGTTAGATTAGGAAACAATTACGTAGCTGAGATAGGTTAAAGTTGGGTAAGGATATAGTTAGGTTAAGTTAGACTTAGATCAAGGTTAGGTTAGGTTATAGTTGTGTAAGATTAGGTTAGACGTCGCTAGGTTAAAAATAGAACAACTGGTTTATAGATAAGATATGTTATGTTAAAGCGGGATTGAGATAGCGTATTTAAGTTGGGTTAAGTTAGATGAGTGCACAGTTAGATTTGGTTAGATGAGGTAACGTTAGATTGAAGAGGGCTGAAGACAAGTAATGTTTTCCTGTAAATCATATCAAAGTCAATTCTTATTACAACGATTTTTCGTAGAACGTATTTATTTTGGAAACTTCCAAAGACATTCCCAACCACCTTCTAATCCGTTGTTGCTCCTTAGATATTCCAAAAAAATTCAATGGATAGGCGCGACGATTCACAGTGAAACGGGGTATTTTCGTATGTGTTTCAAAACTACATAATTCCCTGAAACTCCGGAATTCACACACAAAAATGCCATCAGAAAGTTGAACGAAGTTAGATTGAAGGTCGTAAGGTTAGAAGAAAGTTACCCTAGTACAGGTTAGATACAGTTATGTAGGTGAGATAGGTTAATGTTAGATTAGGATACAATTATGTAGCTGGGACAGGTTAAAATTTGGTAAGGATACATTTAGGTGAAACTTAGGTTAAGTTAGACTTAAATCAAAGTTAGATTAGGTGATACTTAGGTCAAAGTTAGGTTAGGTTGTAGTTGTGTAAGATTAGGTTAGACATTGCTAGGTTAAAATTAAGACAACTGACTTAAAGTTAAGATATGTTATATTGAAGCGGGATTAAGAGAACGTATGTTGAGGCAACGTTAGATTGAAGAGGGTAACATTTTCCTGTAAATTATATCAAAGTCCAATTTCTACTGCAACGACTTTATTTCCACAGGTTATTCCTCCTCTACTGCAGTAGTCTTCAATTTAGGGTCCTTCTCTGACTCGCGATATGCTTTTGAGTGAGTCAAAATATCTCAACTACATTGTATCTACTGTACGAGTGGTTCTTAATACTGTTTCTGTCCAATAATTGGGAATTTACACTACCGATGGTGGCGCCACTTTCGACTGCAATATGGCCGCTGACAGAGGGTAACAATTGCCGTTTGCATGAGGGAGTGCTGACTAATTGTTATTTTTGAGTTGTGTTATTAGGCCTTTGTGACTATAAAAAACAGTTTTTTCCAAACTACTTTGGAAGTATACTAAGTATACTTTTTCAACTAGGTAAGCACTCAATTTTCTAAATAACTAATAACAATACCAAAATTGTAACCTTACATTTGTGTTTTATTTTAGGTAGGTAGGTAGGTAGAAGAAGCAAAGGAAAATGTCGACATAGCCAAAGCTAGGGTGCATATAGAGAGAACTAATCAGAGAATAAAGGTTTTTGAGATTCTCTCAAAACCATTACCCTTATCGCTAGTGCCAAAAATAGACGAAATGTTTATTGTATATGTGCAATTGTTAATTTAACTGCGCCTATTTTGAAAGACGATAAATTTCTATGTTAATTTTGTTTGTTCCATTTTTGAATATTAAAAATCTGTTTAAACATAATATGCACTCTCTAAAACAACAATATATGTTTGATGCAAAAAAGGAACTTTAATATATTTTTTATTTAATTACATAATACATGTATCATTTTGTTAAAATAGTTGTACTGCAATTTTTGGATTAAACGTTTGGTAAAACTTTCATCGTATTTTACAATTACATTTAGGAAACTATCATCAAAAGAAGCGTATATAATAAAATAGCATTCCTGGAGGTTCAAAATTGCCATTCCTAGTTGAACCTGGGCATAGTACGAATGTTTCTTGTTTAGTATAAGGTGTCTTCGAATTGCAAAAACTGCACACAGCTTCGGAAACTAGAAGTACACCATTCGTGATGCTAAAGATTGCATTTATTTCATGCTGTTTCTCTGTTAAGCCACTAGTCTTCAAACACAGAGCAAAAATTTTAATTGAAGTAACAATTTTGTCCAAAGTTCCACAAGCTATAATGTGTCGAGCATTCACAATCGATTTCCCTTCGCTAATGCACCTAGATGTAGGTGAAGCGTTTAAATAACCAAACAGGTTCATCAACGACAGTAGATACCTTCGGTTATCCATAACTTGCTATTCTACAAATAAAAAAAATGGAATGAGTAATTTTTAAATGCACAAGCAGTTTGAGGTTATATGAACAATACACACTGCATCTTGTGATATTAAATCAAATTAAAGAAGAAAACGTAAAAGTACTTACATATCTGGCAATGTAAAGATTCGAGGTAGCTTTGAAAAAAGCTGTTTTATGTACTGAGACTGATTTTAACACAAAAAAGAAGAAAATAAATGCTGTAAATGGCACGTGAAACGATACGACCACCAAAACAGTCCCTCTGTCACTAGTTGAAATTTTTACCGCGCCGTGGCGCTTCGCTTAATGTAAATTCCCAATTGTCATATCTTCGCTACATCTATGGCATCGACCGCCCAGTAAAATCCTCAAAATTATTATTTACTTCCTGGTAAACAAATATATTAATAACACTGAAAGATCTTCGTTATTGTTTAAATATTCTAATAGAGATCCTCTTTTGAATGCGCCCAATTTTCCAACTAACAAATATTTGCCATATTTGCAAAATTGTTTCACCAACATATGTGTCGATTTTCATTTATCCCACCAAATTTCCCTTTTCTACAAGTAAATCGTAATGTTTGGCAAATTAAAATGCGCAAATTTAAATTGCTACTTTTCGCCGATTCGGAAGCCCCCTAATTCCGCATCATCACCTAAAACGCCGGAAACTAACAGGCTGAGCTAGGCTTTTCCGTATATTTTCTCAGGGATTCCAATGACCAACTAGCGCTAATAAAATGAGCTCGCCGATTGAATTTGCAATCTAATTTCGACACTGTAGGTGTTTCAATGTGGGGTGGCCGACCCTCTTAGGACTCCCTTGTCGTCGCGCTTCTTTCCACACGTCCCGTTTCGGCCTTCCCCAAGAAGATGCCCTTCGTTTTAATAACGTCTTGAATTTCAACTTAGCAGTGATGTGGTAATAAAAACGAGCAGGAGAGGACACGTGGACGCACGCGGTCTAAAGGAGCAACAATTGCAGCACGTCTTGCGAGTGGCGGTTTAAAAAAGGAAAAGGGGAACAACTTCAGGGCGACTGATTGAACGACACACAATATAGTACGCATCGACGCTGGCGCTGAATAGATGGAGATGGCATCTACAGAACGAGCACAAAGGTTGAATTGGTAAACTGTGAAGTGCTTCATTCTGAAGGAGTTACGTTGTGCAGCGGCGACAAACAAAACGTTCTTCGAGCTGTTCTTCTGCAAGGTGCTCTTTGAAATGAACTTCCTCGATAATAGAATCTATTGCTAAGTGAAATAAACTCGGAGTCTTTTAAAGCAGATTTTTAAGAAGTCTGGTACGCTTTTTTTTATACGTGTACACGTTATTGTCTATTGGGAACATTTCGATCGAATTCCAGAAACTATTGGAATTAATTATAAAGATATGTTTCCTTTGTTAAAAACATTTCGTGTTTAGAAAGCAGTTGAACCAATTACTTGAAATATCGACTTACCTATTTTGATCATACTGGAGGAGATCTGGAAAGCATTTCCCTATCTTGCAACAGAAAATATTAGGAAGGTGATCAATCCAGTGGAGGCATAGTAGGATCGGTTAGTAGTCTCATATGGTTTGAAAAATCTTTAATTTAGTGTATAGGTACTAAGCTCGGTTACTAATCCCCAACGGCTTGGAAGATCTTTAATTCAATCAAGACTAACTTCAGTTTCTAGTCTCCTACAGCTTGGAAACTGGTCAATTCAATAAAGACATACTAAGATCGGACACGAATCTCTTATGGCTTGGAAGATCTTTAATTCAATGACGAGGAACGCAGGTTGGTTACTGATCTTAGACGACTAGAAGATAGTCAATTCAATGAAAACATACTTTTACAGGTTACTAATCTTCTATGGCTTTGAAGATTTTTAATTCAACGAAGAGGAACTTCGCTCTGTTAGTAATCTCCAATGGCTTGGAAAATATTTTGTTCAATACTGATGTACTAAGCTCTGTTACTAGTCTCCAACGACTTTGAAAATAGAACATCTAATGAAAATAAACTAAAAGATTACTACTAATCTACAATAGCTTTAAAACTGAGCAATCTAATAAACCTATAATAAGATCGGTTACTAATTTCCAATAGCTTGAAAGATGGTCATTCAATGAAAAACATACTAAAATCGGTTAGTTATATCCAATGGCTTGAAAGATCTCTAATTCAATTCAAGAGGTACTAAAGTCGGTTACTAATCTCCAACGGCTAGGAAGATCTTTAATTCAATACAGATGTACTAAGCTAGCTCACTAATCTCCAACGGCTTGAAAGATTTTTAATTCAATAAAGATATACTAGCTAGATAACTAATCTCAAACGGCTTGGAAGTTCTTTAATTCAATCAAGGTTAATTAAGCTCGGTTTCTAGTCTCTAACTGCTTGGAAACTGTGAATTAAATAAAGACATACTAAGAGAGGTCACTAATCTCCTACGGCTTGGAAGATCTTTAATTCAATGACGATATACTAACAATAAGATGGGTTATTAATCTCCAATGGCTTAACCGATCTTTTATTCAATAAAGAGGTACTAACTTCGGTTACTAGTCTCCAACAGTTTGGAAAATGTTCAAGTCAATGAATATATACTAAAAGATCGGACATTAATCTGCACTGGCTTGAAAAATGGGAAATCCAATGAAGACATAATAAGATCGGTTACTAATCTCCAATTCCTTCGAAGACGGGCAATTCGTTGAAAGACATACTAAGATCAGTTAGTTATATCCAATGGATTGGAAGATCTTTAAGTCAATTCAAGAGGTACTAACCTCGGGTACTAATTTCCAACGGTTTGGAAGATTTTTAATGCAATAAAGATGTACTAAGCTAGGTTACTAAGCTCCAACGGCTTGGAAGATCTTTAATTTATTAAAGTTGTACTAAGCTACAACGGCTCGGAAGTTATTTAATTCAATATAAATTACCTAAGCCCGGTTTCAAGTTTTCAACGGCTTGAAAACTGGTCAATTCAATAACGACATGTTAAGAACGGTCGCTAATCTCCTATGGCTTGGATGATCTTTATTTTAATGAAGACATGCTAAGATCGGTTACTAATCTCCAATGGCTTAAAAGATCTTTTGTTCAATAAAAACCTCGGTTACTACTCTCCAAAACGGTTTGGAAAATGTTCAATTCAATGAATATATACTAAAAGATCGGATGCCAATCTGCATTGGCTTGAAAAATGGGAAATCCAATGAAGACATAATAAGATCGGTTACTAATCTGCAATTCCTTCGAAGATGCTCAAATCATTGAAAAACATACTAAGATCAGTTAGTTATATCCAATGGCTTGGAAGATCTTTAAGTCAATTCAAGAGGTACTAACCTCGGTTGCTAATCTCCAACGGCTTGAAAGATCTTTAATTCAATAAAGAGGTACTAAGTTCGGCTACTAATCTCCAACGGCTTGGGAAATGGTCAATTCAATGTAGATTAAAAAGTTCGGTTAGTAATCTCCAACGGGTTGGAAAATCTTCAATTCCATAAAGAGGTACTAAGCTCTGTTACTAATCTGTAACGGCTTGCAATATTGTGAATTCAATGAAGGTATGCTAAGATCAGTTACTAACCTCTAATAGTTGCAGAGATATGCCATTCAATAAAGGTCAGTTTCTAATTTACGATGGCTTGGAATATCTTCAATTCAATGAAGACGTACTAAACTTGATCACTAAGTTACAATGGCCTGAAATATATTCAGTTCAATGCAGACGTACTGTGGTCGGTTATTAATCTCTAATGGGTTGCAAAGTTAATTGAGGGGTAATCGGCATTAAAACGCTACACTTGCCACTGCGTGTTGGCAAATTTGGATATAGAATAGGATAGGTAGAGTCACCGGGTTATCATGGATAAGAGTGGCACAAAATCGTGATACCTGGAAAGACTTGAGGGAGGCCTATGCTCAATACTGAGAGAACTAAGGGCTAAAGAAGAGAAGAAAAATGGCTTGCAAGATCTGCAATTCAATGAAGACGTACTAAGCTCGATTACTAATTTATAATGAATTGGAATATATTTAATTCAATGCAGACTTACTAAGGTCAGTTATTAATATCTAATGGCTTCAAAGATATGCAGTTTAATAAAGACGTCAGTTGTAATCTCTGATTACTTCAAAGATTTGCAATTGGATGAAGACTTTACTAAGGTATGTTACTAATGTACAATTGCCTTTAATATCTTCAATTCAATGAAATCGTAGTAAGAGGCTGGTTTCTAATCTTCGATGGCTTGGAAGATCTTCGTTCCAGTAAAGAGGTGCTATGATCGCTTACTAATTTGCAACGGCTGAAAAAATGGTTAATTCAATGAAGACATACTAAGGTGGGTTACGAATCAGCGATGGCTTGAAAGACCTTCAGTTCCATGCGGATGTACTAAGGTCAGTTAGTAATCTCTAACGGCTTGAAAGATCCGCAATTCAATGAAGACGACGTACTAAGGTTGGTTACTAATTTACTACAGCATGAAAGATCCTCAATTCAATGCAACGGTGCTAAAGTCGCTTACTAACCCAATCCAATCGTTTGGAAGTTGGCCAATCCGATAACGATGTACAATTGTCGGTTATGAATCTCCGATTGCTAATATGTTTTGGGGAAAATCTACAAAGTCTAGATTTTGGTTATGGTATGAAGAGATATGTCAACCCTGCTGTATGCAGACGATCAAGTAGTAATATCCCAAGATAAGGATGACGCTAATTATACGATTCGAAAACTCTACGAAGAATACAAGCAATGGGGCTTAGAAATAAACACCAACAAAACCTTTATAGGTGGAAAAGGGTATGACATACCGTTGGATAGTTGCCCAATTAAAAACATGTGATAGATAGAAATACCTTGGTATCATTTACTACAGAAGGTACTAGTCAGCAAGATATTACTAACAAAAAATCCAAGGGAAAAGTGGAGTGATAAAATCGAAACAAAAACAAAAACTACAATATTTAAAACAATCATGCAAAGCACAGTAACCTACGGCTCTGAATCTTGGGTGCTAAATAAAAGAAGCAAAGACAACTTACAAGCTCTAGAGATGGATTTCTGGAGGAAGAGTTGCGGTGTGTCAAGGTTAGACCGAGTAAGGAATGACGAAATAGGAAGATGAATAGAAGTAGATGACTCCATCACAGATAAAATCGAAACCAAGACACTTATTTGGTACGGGCATCTACAAAGAATGGGAGAAACTAAATGGCCTAAAAGGATATGGCAATGAGTCCTGCTAGCACGAAGAAAGAGTGGAAGGCCACGAAGAACTTGGCGACAAGGAATAGAAGAGGCGATGACCCAGAGAGAAATGGAGGAAGGATTTTGGTGGAACAAAGATTACTGGCGATTGGGATGCGAGAGACGGCTAAGGTTGTAAAAAACTCTTTATATAAATATATATCATATATACTAGATTGTGGTTACACCAATGATTATATATTTAAGTATGGAATCGTTTATGAATATGTATTGATTCTATTCCAAACATTCAACAATCAATCCAATGAAGTTATATTAAGGCCGACTGTTATTTTGATGTTGATGTTATTTGCTATTTTGCACAAAATCCTTGAAAGTTTGGAATTAGTTTTAAATTAACTTTGACCTTATTGCAAACATTCAAAATTTGGTGGGTAATGAAGATAAATTTAGATCGATCGATGCAGTGACTTACGCATATTTGTAATATTATGTACAAAATTACCTTTACTTTGGCCTTAATGGAAATATTTAGCATGCCCAAACTGATCAAGTTAATATAATAGATTTTAATGTGTCGGCAAGTTTGTAAAAGCCTCAAAGGGTTGCAATTATTTCCACATTTGGAAAATATTTTCCAACAAAGTAAAAAAACAAGCCGCCTCTGAGTTGAAAGGAGCGAGCGCCAAATTAGACTTAATTGTGTTTTCGTGTTAGCAACCCAACACGGTATTTCTACGAATGTGCATTTTAATAAGGTTCCGCGCATTTCGTGAGCGTATGTGCGGATCATTTCGCACAATGAAGCGCCGTAGTGCTCGTTTTGAAATAACAAGCCATGTAATCCATAATCCGGCGGCAATATTTACATTCAAAATCATGCCCGCTTTCAACTACG
Source organism: Limonius californicus (assembly GCA_014611495.1). Taxonomy (NCBI): domain Eukaryota; kingdom Metazoa; phylum Arthropoda; class Insecta; order Coleoptera; family Elateridae; genus Limonius; species Limonius californicus. The sequence continues at coordinate 19,736 of JABXWE010017703.1, forward strand.
TTACGTATGATACGTGATACAGAGCGCTACAGGGCACTAAAAACGAACTTAATTGAATCTGCATATATTGCCACGAAATGGAAGAAGCAGCTGCGAAATACCGTAATAGCAACGCAACTCCGGGAACTCCGGGCCTTCTCACTAACCAATTTCGTAAATCGTACGTTTTTCTACGTTCAGTCCATACATCTAAGATGAAGTGGAACTTGTTATATCGATACTAGTTTTGCGATTATTTCTTTACAATACCGGCTCTCTAATACGCTGATATTGGCAAAGGTAAGGGCAAAAAATGTATCTTTCAAGACATATGAAGCCCCACTTAGTCCCCGACTTTTTTAATTGGAACGTAGTCGCCTTACTGTTAGGTTCAGTGAACGATGAAAATTCTATGGCATATTTAAAAAATGCATCTTGGAAAGCAGTTCATAACGTTCCTTTGTGTGAAGCATTACTTCATCACTTTAAAAGGTTCTGCCAGAGCACTATTCTCAGCCCTACAGTCGCGAAGCAGTATAATTTTTATAAAATTACCTCTTTGTACTAGAAACACGCCATACTCCTCTCTCAGCGCAAACCACATGCGATTTTCATTTGGTACTTTCATGGTTTGTCTTAAACAGTCTGTAAGTATTTCACTCTTCCAATACTTATTGATACGGTTTAATGAAACCAACTTCTAATTATTGAGGAATTTATGTTTATGTATATTTTAATGCTTCATGTAAGCCTTCTAAGGCCAGTATATATTACACATACATTATAAATAAAGTAAAATTGTATAGTGTATCTAATTCGATACTTAAATTGATCACAGACTGAAATAATGAGCAGCCGTTGTCTTCTACTCAGTACCAGTGAAAATACTGTAATTTTGAAAGAAACTTATGAAACACACAAATAACACTTTTATCCAGTGCAGGAACCATATTATATAAACAATTTTTTTTGTAAATAAGAAAATTATAGTTACACGCATAGACATTTTAGCTGTCCCATTAAATGAGAGGTTCGATTGGTTCAAGTAATATTCAACCGGTCGTCAAACTGTACTGTTTGTACTGCCAGTAGCTTTTGAATTAATTTGTACTCTACTACTTTAAAAAGTTTAAACAGCTTTTTTAGCCCAGTGGTTGTAAAAGTATGCTAGCGATCCTCAAACAGTATTTTACCAGAATTGCAATGTTTTTCTTAAACATCTGAACAAAACTGAATACTGTCAATAAATTTGACAAGCTCGTTTCGATGGTGGGTTTAAAAGTCCTAAAGTAGCTTTGTTGAAAATCATGTAACTATGCCACCAGTCCTGAAAGAGACAGTTTCCAATATTTTAGTAGATACCTTAAACATAGAAAAACCTTGTAAAGAAAAGTAATACTGTCAACATGTTTCGCATTTTCTTTTCATAATGGTCTTAAAAACGTACGTAATTCTGTTGAAACGCAGTTACGATACGATACAACTTCGCTAGCAGTCCTCAAAGTTTCCAATATTATACTAGCTTTCTATAACACACGAAAACATTTTTTAAATTTTGTTGCCAATTCGGCAGTCCTCAAACATAAGTGTTTATAGCAAGTTCAACGAACATGAATACAGTCAACAAATTTTACAAGCCCTTTGCCATTATAGATTAACATATTTAAGTAACTTTCTTTGAAACACGGTTACGACGTCGAACCACTACGCTAGAGGTCCTCAAATATACACATACAAGTGTTTTGCTATTATAAATGTAAAAACTCTCAGTATCTCTGTTTAAAATTTGGTTACGAGCTCAACTAACTATGCTAGGGGTCCTCAAAGGTTAAGTTTCAGTAGTAGTTTCAATACAAAGAATATTGTCGATGAATTATACAATTCCTTTGCTATAATGGGATTAACACATCTAAGTAGCTTTGTTTGAAACATAGTCACGATGTCAGGTAACTATGGTAAGAGTCCTCAAACGTAAGTTTGAATAACAGTTTCAAGAAAAATGAATACTGTCAAGAAATTTTACATGTCCTGTGCTATCATGGTATTATTAAATCTAAGTAGTTTTGTTTAAAACGTAGTTATGAGGTTAAGTAACTATGCTAGGTGTCCTCAAAAATAAGTATCAATGGCAGTTTCAAAGGAAATTATTACTCTCAAAAAATCTTATACGTGATTTGCTACCATCGAATTAACAAATCTAAATAAATTTGTTTGAAACATAATCACGAGGTTAAGTAACTATGCTACGAGTCCTCAAAAATAAGTATCAATGGCAGTTTCAACGGAAATGATTACTCTCAAGAAATCTTATAGGTGATTTGCTATTATCGAATTAACAAATCTAAGTACATTTGTTTGAAACATAGTCACGAGGTTAAGTAGCTATGCTAGGAGTCCTCAAAAATAAATTTCAATAGCAGTTTCAACGAAAAAGAATACTGTCAACAAATTTTACAATTATTTTGCTTTCATGGGGTTAACAAATCTAAGTAGTGTTGTTTGAAACATAGTTACGAGGTTAAGTAACTATGCTAGGAGTCCTCAAAAATATGTGTCAATAGCATCTGCAACGAAATTTTATATGTGCTGTATCATCGGATGACAAATCTAAGTAACATTGTTTGAAACATAGTCACGAGGTTAAGTAACTATGCTTGGAGTCCTCAAAAATAAGTATCAATGGCAGTTTCAACGAAAACGAATATTGTCAACAAATTTTACAATTCCTTTGCATTCATGGGGTTAGCAAATCTAAGTAGCTTTGTTTGAAACATAGTTACGATGTTAAGTAACTATGGTAGGATTTCTCCAAAATAAGAATTTGAATAGCCGTTCCCACGAAAGTGAATACCGCCAAGAAATTTTACATATGCTGTGGTATTATGGGATTAGCAAACCTAAGTATTGTTTGAAACATAGTTACGAGGTTAAGTAACTATGCCAGAAGTTCTCAAACGTAAGTTTGAATAGCAGTTTCAACTAAAATGTATACTATCAACAAATTTTACAATTCCTTTGCTATCGTGGGTTTAATAAATCTAAATAGCTTTGCTTAAAATGTAGTTATGAGGTTAAGTAACTAGGCTAGGAATACTCAAATGTAAGTTCGAATAACAATTTCAACGAAAATGATTACTGTCAACACATTTTACATGTGCTGCGCTATCATGGGATTAACAAATCTTAGTAGTTTTGTTTCAAACATAGTTACGAAGTTAAGAATCTATCCTAGGAGTCCTCAAACGTAAGTTTCAATAGCAGTACCAACGAAAAATAATATTGTTCACAAATTTTACCATTTCTTAGACATCATGGGTTTAACAAATCTAAGTAACTTTGTTTGAAACATAGTTACGATGTTAAGTAACTATGGTAGGAGTCCTTAAAAGTAAGTTTGAATAACAATTCCAACGAAAATGAATACAGTCGACACATTTTACAGGTGCCGTGCTACCATAGGATTAACAAATTTTAGTAGTTTTGTTTGAAACATAGGAAGCTAAGTAACTATGCTAGAAGTCCTCAAACGTAAGTTTCAATAGCAGTGCCAACGAAAATGAATATTGTCCACAAATTTTACTATTCCTTAGATATCATGGGTTTAACAAATCTAAGTAGCTTGGTTTGAAACATAGTTACGATCTTAAGTAACTATGGTAGGAGTCCTCAAAAGCAAGTTTGAATAATAATTCCAACGAAAATGAATACAGTCAACACATTTTACATTGCTGTGCTACCATAGGATTAACAAATTTTAGTAATTTTGTTTGAAACATAGTTAGGAGGCTAAGTAACTATGCTAGAAGTCCTCAAACGTAAGTTTCAATAGCAGTGCCAACGAAAAAGAATATTGTCCACAAATTTTACTATTCCTTAGATATCATGGGTTTAACAAATCTAAGTAGCTTGGTTTGAAACGTAGTTACGATGTTAAGTAACTATGGTAGGAGTCCTCAAAAGTAAGTTTGAATAACAACTTCAACGAAAATGAATACAGTCAACACATTTTACATGTGCTGTGCTACCATAGGATTAACAAATTTAAGTAGTTTTGTTTGAAACATAGTTACGATGTTAAGTAACTATGAAAAAGAATATTGTCCACAAATTTTGCTATTCCTTAGATATCGTGGGTTTAACAAATCTAAGTAGCTTGGTTTGAAACGTAGTTACGATGTTAAGTAACTATGGTAGGAGTCCGCAAACGTAAGTTTGAACAGCATTTTCAAAGAAAAAATATTGTCCACAAATTTTACAAATCTTTGGCTATCATGACTTTAACAGGCCTAAGTAATTTGTTTGAAACATGGTTACGATGTCAAATAACTATGCTAGGAGTCCTTGAACATAAGTTTTAAAAGCGATTTCAACGAAAATGAATACAGTCAACCAATTTTACAATTCTTTGCCTGTCATGGGTTTAAAAAATATAAGCAGCATCGTCTGAAACATAGTTACGAGATCAAATTAAATATCTAGGGTCCTTAAGCATAAGCTTGATTAGCAGTTTTAACGAAAATTGATATTGTCAACAAATTTTACAAGGGCTTTGCTATCATGGGTGTAGAAGGTGGATGTGTTTGAAATATAGTTAAGAAGTCAAGTAACTATGCCAGAAAACCTCAAACATATGATATAAAGACAATTTCAACGAAAATGCATACAATCAACAAATCCTACAAGTGCTTTGCTATCATGGGTTTAAAAAGGCTAAGTAAATTTGTTTTAAACATAGTTACGAGGTCCAATAACTTTGTTAGCAGTCCTCAAACATAAGTGTTAATAGCATTTTAAACGAAACTGAATATCATCCACAAATTTTACAAATCCTTGGCTGTTATGAGTTTAAAAGATTTTTGTTTGAAACATGGTTGCGAACTCAAGTAACTATACTAGCAGTCATCAACCGTAAGTCTGAAAAGCAATTCCAATAGATAATTATAATATTCTTAAGAAGTCATGTAACTATGCGCGGAGTCTTTAAACAGCAAGTTCTTGAAAAGTTTGTGTAACTGTGAAGAAATTTGAGGAAAATGAATTCAATTACTTGATTTTCCTTATTCCATTTGGTTGGAGGCAGGATAGCTCTAAGTGTCTCAGTGGAGAGATTATGTAACAAACCTGGAGGTTCTCAAACAGTATTGCTTCTCTTCAGGTTATGGAATAATTGTCAGAAAATGCGTACTGCCAATACACTCTACATGTCACGTTGTATTGCAAGTTGGGAATATTTAAGTAACTTTACATTCGTGTGCCGGTAAAGCAGACAAGTTTGAATTAAATTTGTCTGAAACAGCAAAGTGCTAATTCGAATTTATTTCACGTGAAATTTTAAAAGGTTTCCTATCCCATTTAATGCCGTAAGTTAAGGAAAGTCTGAAAGATCACACTTTTGTCACGTTCGCGAGTTTGCTCCCGTCGATGCAGCTATTACAATAAATTGCGGAGTGTGTTTGATAAGGATGAAGGGATCCTTTACTTAAACAAAAGTAACTTACGACTGTCAGCAGGGCGTGTATATTGACACGGCGTAAAAATTGGGATCGAATGATGGCGGAGGCGCCAAAACGAACACGGTCGCATCTTCGCTACACCGCTAAAAGCGACTCTTCCCATCAGTTAAACGAAAATCAATACCCACTTTACAATAAAATATTTTATTTCGTCGTTATTTTTACATATCGCACTCGAGTCGTAACGAGCCGAGGCTGTTTTATCGAATTTTCAGCCCGGAAATGCATATACTATTTTTGCGGGGAATTTACAGTCGGGCTCGTCCGGGGATCGAATAATGACAGAAATTAGGTCCTGCGAAACACCGTCACGATTTTAAATTAATAAAGCGGGCCCGACAAACAACAAAAATTAATTTAGTTCACGTAAAGGGTTTTAAATTCACAAACTAAAATAAAATTAAAGGAAAACACACTTAGACCTCTGCTTATGCATACTAAGCAACTAAGGAATAACATTTCAGAGAAAATGGCTAAGACAACATGCCAAGTTGCGAGTATAATGGCAAAGTTTACAAAAGAAACTCGCGAGTTGCCGGGTACGGTTATGAATAAAGGCAGTACTAGGGAACAATATTTCGAATCCGAATCATTAAGAGCTTGCTTAGAGCGACTACTGAGCGTGTTTTTGATATTTTATTTGCTGGCGTTTCTTCTGGCAGCACGACGTTGCTTTTCGACCAAAGAAAGGACATTTATCAGTCTAGAAGTGAACATTTCTTAGGATAAAGTATCCGCGAAAGGATTCTGATCACCTCTAGGCTGGAAACTTTTTAAATTGATCTCTGGAGGGAACCTACTAAAGAAGTCCCATAACTTACGCCAATATTTTTTAGAAAAAATTGGCAAAGCACTTTGCGTGGACTAACTATACATTGATGGTTCAAATTAGGTTCTTTTAACTTTACATTTAAGAATCATTCAATTTCTGCAATTTTACCGACAACAGCAACTGAGGGTTTTTAACTTGACGTTGGACAATTGAAAATATTATAAAACGATAAAAAAAAAGAGAATATTAGAAGCAAAAGGGAGTTATTCGAAGTTCTATTAAATTAAATTAAATTAAATTACTGATGATTTTTGAGTATCAACTGTCCAAGTATTCCTACAGAATATCAAAATAAATATGTTAAAATAGCAAACAGATAGACGAATAAGACAAATAGAATCAATTATGCTAAGAATAACAATTTCATACACCTGTCTTGAATCTATCATCTCACACAGTGTAAACACATAATTTTTAAAATTTTGGGTGCGTGCCACTTTTACAGATATTTTAATTTCAATGTTTGTACACAGGGTGGCCCACCGAAAACAAAACAGGCGTGTTTTGTGACACTAAACCTCAATTCTTCGAATCAAATTAATTTTCCAAGGGAACATGTAATATGGCTATTTCCGTTCAGCCATCTTCAACCCCCAAATTAGCGTAAATTTTAGCCTAGAAGTGGCAAGGGGTATCAAAACAATTGTAAACTCGATTAATTTACTTTACAGTAGTGATTTTATTTTTGGATTCCAAGCATTAGAACCCACGAAAACGCAGTCGCAAGTTCCAGGGTAGTAAATGTTCTGGAGCATTTATGGGCCTATTATATACCATTGGTTGATCATACTTTGGCATCAACATTTGAATGTTTTTTACATCAGCGTCACGTCGTATTTCGTAGATGTCGCTGTTTTAACATTTAAAATGGTTTATTCGATTTCGGAAAGAGTTGAAATAATGGCGTTTTTCTTCGAAAATAATGAATGTGTTAGTAGAAGCGCCGAATTGTTCAACTAACAAGATGCATTGTAATACTCCTTTGATATTGCCGCTTTTTAGGGATTAAAGTCTTATTTTATTGGCCTCTCCGTAGCCGATTACTATCTTATTATTTCCCGAATACAGTCTACTGGACCTTTTTTTTTGTTATCCTAGAGAAATGCCGATTAATATTTTTCTACGCGCTTGACCGTGAACCGTTTGCTGGGAATTTCCTGCCCTTGAGGAAGCCCTACGTGTTAATTTGTTCTAGAATTCTAGCGACATAGTTCGCAATATGGTGAAATATTCCAGCTGCTGGATACTTTCGTTCGTTTTCACCTAGAGTCGACGTTAGATCTCCTTTCGACTCGGTTGCTTGTGAAGACCTCAGCGCCGACAACAACTACTGCAGGGGTGGCTTGAGTTTTCGATGGGTGTCCATTGCATGAATTTTCGTATCGCTATTATTACCGAGGGGTGAAGAGAACCATCGACAAGTGTCGGATTTAAAAAAACACGCTGGATTTTAACCCTTGGAAGGCTGATCGCCTTTGGCGGATTAATATCGAACCCCTTTCCTGTCCATCTTGATGTGCCGCTGCTGCGACAAACAACTTAGAAGTTTGTGCGGCAAAAATATTTCGTTCCTGACAGCAAGAATATCCGAAATTTCCTGTTTTCCCGAAAAACGTCTTGGCGATTGCTGGTGCAATCTTGATCCAGCCTTCAGTGGCGTTCCTGTGATGTTTTGTCTGCTTCTCGAAGAACCTAAAAACACCCCAAATTGTGCCTCTCTCTACTCCCTATTTGAAGAAAACTAAAGTAAAAATTGTTACTGTGTTATTGTGGAAACTTGTTCCGAGATTCACTTGATTGGTTTAAAGTGCTGAACCTTTTTTTTATGAAAGCGACCTTCAGTCGCCAATTGCTATTAGTTATTACTCGTCCGTAAACTCGTCATTGGCTGCGCAGATCTGTGTGGTTAGTAAAGTACATACCGCAAGCCAGTGGTGGCTACAATTATTACCGTTTTGAATATTTTTTTTGTACTATGTGTGTTACCAACTTCCAGCAATAGAATTATATTTGTCTTAAAATTCACCATATCTTTTATTTGTGTATATTGTATTGTGCATGAACTAAGCTTTATATACAGGAAGAGGCGCAATAAAGGTGAGTTCGATTCCCGTAAGCTGCTGGCTTCTCGACCTTCCACGAGAACCTGCAATCAGCTGTGATTCGGAAGGTGGCGCCCACCAATTTTGACTTACTCTGTACACAACTACGTTCCATTTCCCTCCCTTAAGCGTTTCTCGTGAACCACCCCTACTCCTCTGAGCTAAGCCGAAACAACTTCCATCTTTCCTGTTGTGGGTCCACGAAAAAGTCCGTTTGGCCCGTAGCAACATATAAGCATGTGAATTGCAAGTATGTCTTGGATTTAATAAGAAAATTTCGGGAGACCTGGTCTGTTGCAAATAAAGAGCGAAATGCTGAAATCCCGGTAGTAAATGAAGTCGCAAAAGACGCGATTTGGGCCACGTTGTTGTCGATCCTACGTTGAGTACAAGGCAAATGGCTATTGTATCGGGTATTAATCCAACCAGTATTCAAAAATTTTGAAACATCACAAGTTGTATCCTTACAAGATTCATTTACTACAAGAACTCAATGAAGACGACTGTAACCGCCATTTACAATTTTGTGAGATTAATGCACTTTTAGCGTAAATATTACAGTCAATTATTTTTTCAGCATTAATTTTCACTATTGGTCAGATTCTAATACGAAGATATTTCATGAAGCACATACTCAACGCCCCAAAAATTAAACGCTTGAGCTGGCATTTTTGGTGATCAGCTCGTTGGTCCTGTTTTAACCTAGTAATTTGATTGGATAGACCATTGGATATTCCAACAGAAAGGGGCTCCTCCGCTTTATACATTGGTTGTTTGACAGTATTTGGATCGCAGGTTTCCAGGTCAATCGATTGGAAGAAGAGGTGCAATTGAATAGTCCGCAAGGTCGCCAGATTTATTTTCGCTATTTCTTTTTGTGGGACAATTTAAGGAGTAAAACCCAACTCGATTCTTCACAAGATTTACGACAACATTGAAGCAACGAATGCATTCTAATCACTTCATAAATGTTATTACTGGTGGTGGTGCTCATTTCGAACATTTCTTACCCTGACCTTTAGACTGCATTTCCACAGGAACTAATGCTTGGAATTCAGAAATAAAAACACTATTGTAAAGCACGTTCATCGATCTTTCAATAGATGTCTTTGATATCCCTTGCCATTTAAAATTTTTATGGTGAAAGCCACCCCAATTTTGGGGCTGAAGACAGGTGTACGAAAACAGCCGTAATACATGTCCCCCTGACAAGTTTCGGCAAGAATGGAGGTTTAGTGTCACAAGACACGCGTTTCGTTTTCTGTAGGCCACCCTGTATATGGTGTACCTACAGAAGTTTAAAAAAATCATTTAATGTTTGCGTTGTTTTAGCTATTGGCTATTTGGCAGCACAACACACCCTAACTATTAAAAACTCTTAACCAGCGACACTACTGTTATAAATTTTCAAAACAAAGTCCAGTATAAATAAAGTTTTAAAAATAAGTATTTTTTAAGGAAAATTTTTCCGAATTCTTTAAAGAAATTGTTCAAAAATGTGGAAAAATTTGAAAATTGTGGATATTTTCCACAAATTGTTAACAAAATTCGATGAAATTGAGAGCCTTTTTGGAACTGTGAAAAATTTTGCACATTTTAATATTTTGGAAATCAGTAACTCACATATCAATCCTTGCATCCTCATGAATTTTCCATGAAATATGAAAAAGTTGCTAAATATTCCTTTAGATAACCTGGACATCCAAAGGAGATTGATTCATATATGTGAGAATTATTTCAAAACTAAGGTGACTTTTTGAAAACTCATGAATTACATAAGAAACTCCAAGAATTTTCCAAATATTATTAACCGAATATCTTATAGAAATTTTTTAAAAAATAAGAGATTATGACAACTATAAGAATTATTTGACATTTCTGGGATTTCTTTTGAAGAAAAGTTGACATATGCAATATGTGTAAGAAATTCGAGTCCTTTTTGAGAACTGTTCCGAAACTGCAGATACTATATAGAAATCATGGATATCATTACAAATCACAGAAATACTTTTGGAATTGCGCTAGAATTTGCGAATCCACTAACAAATATGTCAAACTTGCAAAGAAATGCTACGGCGACTAAAAAACCGAATTATTTCGGTTACATTTTATTTTGACAATTTACACAATACATCGCAATATTATCCAGGGGTGAAATTATAAAAAATGTCTTACATGTATGCAACCGCTTGAACGCTTAAAAAATCGAAACACAATAAGCTTGTGAGATACACGTTGGTGTCGTGTGCAACGGACGATAGCTGACGGTACTTCTACCACCCGCCGCGCCGTCCGCTATCCATCATCGCATGGCTATATAAAGAGCACATATTTCAGTGAGAAATCATTTTGTGTTCATTTTGGTTTTGTGTATTGTTTACGAAAAATAAACTATTATTTAATTTGTTGCCTAGTGATTTTTAACCGGAACAAAGTTTTGTTTCCAAATTTTTACCGGAACGGTGTTCCGACACACTTTCACCCCTCATTTTATCCGATAATATGAAAAGTGGATCGATGATCGTTAATGTACAGTACATACTGCAGTCTACACAGTAGTGTGGGACTGTGCACTGCACGCACTCGTTAGTAGTAGCGATCTAACATAATTGGATTTCATCTCCGATTTTTGTGTTCGGATTCGCCACAAATTTTGGATGTAGTACTTAGGAACAGAAACAACCAGGACAGTTTCTAACCTCCTTTGAAGCAATATCAACATTTTATTGTAAATTACCTGTAGGTATACGATAGCTAAAAATTATGTAACCGGGTAGGTACCCCCATATAAAATCGGGAGACACAATAGTACCGAAAGTACACCTTGGGGACATCGGGACATATAACCAAAAACAGAGGCAAACCCCGAAAAATTGGGACCTCTGGTCACCCTAGACTTAGGGGAATTTAGTTTCGATGTTAAAACATTCGACAGAACTACCAAACATGTATGAGCATTATAATTGAGAATTCCCAACAGTTAAAAAATTCCGGAATTCTATTTAAATTGTGAGAATTCCACTGAAATAGTTTAAGATATTTGGTAGAATCTTGTGAATATTAAAATGAGTTCAAAGATTGCAAAAGATATTCCAATAACTGTGACATTTCTGAATATTTTTTTTGAAAATTGTGGGCTTTGATTGTTGAGTATTCAAAATTTTGCAAATTGTACTTGTGATCGACTCCAAGCCATTAATTATTGTGAAAATCTGCCTTCTTCCGCTTTTAATTCTAGAATGGGGGGGGGAGATGTAGTCATATACTTCTATATCTAAAATACCATCGACATCTGAGAAACATTGTTATAAACGGACAGATGGACGTTGAAAATTCATTTTATGGGAGCCTAGAATCCTAGATCCTAATTGGATATTTAGAAAATCTTAACATTGACCAAAACTATTTTTATGGGCGTTTCAAAACAGATCTTTCTCTAAAAAAAAGTTTCACATTCTTCTTGAATACCCGTTAGTTGGTAACCACCCCAAAGAAATTCGCCCTAAGATTCAATTGTTTGGTGACCTGTTCAATTCCTGTCATGGCACTTTGGCTAAGAAAGGCGACAACGCAGAAAACATGTCGTTTCGGATATTTTTGAGGTGACAGGTGCGATTTGCTCGCATGAAAGCCGCGGTCCAGTCGAATGGTCACCACAAAACGACAGCAAAGATCCTCGTCTGTCAACAACACTCTTTAATACAACATGAGTTGGAAAATAAAGATGATTGAATTAACCAAGTTTTGGTAATGCGTGAGAGCGTAAAAAGAATGCCTAAAAATAGAAGAAAATGTGTTAATATCATTTAGGGAGACGACGGACAGAAAACAGTAACACTTTTAGCGAGATAAAAGCTGGTTCTTATTAGCCGGCGAGGTTGGTCACATGAATTCGAGATCAAAAATGAAATATAAAAAGCAAAAGGGAGTACAAAGCTACAAAACATTCCTCTTTCCAATAAGGATGAGTGGGTAAAGGATATTGTGAGTTTTCCGGAGGAAAATGTACAAATAACATCCTGCTTGAGTTTCATTCACTTATGAAGACCATAAAAATCATAACTAGGGTAATTTAATATTGCTTTCCACAAAATGTATTCGGTATTTGTTTAACGGTTCCTTGGAATCATAATGAACTTCCGAACGAACTTATCCAGCTACAGACAAATGAATTTGTTACATGTGAAGACGTAGAAGGGCTACTCGTTGTTTATTAATGTCAACCTCTAACTCGGCTTTCAAGTGCGATTATATGAAAGACGAAATCTCATCTTCGAACTCGAAACTTCAATTGTAAAGGTGAAACTTCCTCTTGAAAGCAAGATCTCGATTCAATTTCGAGACGTAAAATTTTGGATTTATATTTGAGATGCAAATGCAAATTTGAACAACTAAATGCAAATGCAAATTTGAACAACTAACTCAATATCTCTTTAAATACGATTTATATTTTTTTCGTGGATATTTAAATACAATTAACATAAAATATCATAATCGAAGTCGACCCATCGTTTCAAGAATCGGAGTCTGTACTTTCTCATTAAAACAAGTTCGAGAGCCAAAATCTAGTCTTTAAACTTAAACATATTTCTGCTACAAACATAAGATATCGACTTAAAACGCACAACAGCGCCTTAAAGCTTGAATCGATCTTGACGCGATTGTGACTTGAAGTACGAGGTCTCTGTTGTAAATAGAACGTATTCGATATTTCTTCAAATCAGAATCGATTTTTCGATAGTCGACATAGAAATTTGAAAAATCGGGACTCCTAAATCTATCTTAAAATTATCTCAGAACTACTTAGACTAATCCTAGCTTATCCCGAAGCGTACAAATCTATCTCGAAACTATCAAGTCTAGCTCCAAACTTCCTGTAGACTACCCAGGCTCCTTCCAATCTACCTGTGGATTACCCAGACAGTATTAAAACTATCTGCGAACTACTCATATTATTATTATTATTACTATTTGATACTACTATGTCCTACATAGACTACCTCAAAACTACCTGT
>JABXWE010017704.1:0-10312 GCA_014611495.1 Limonius californicus
ACCTCAGGAAAGGTTATAAAGGTGCAACAATCGATATTCTAACAGACAGCCAAGCAGCAATAAAGGCTCTGAAAGCCTACAAGCTGTGAATCCAAGCTTGTCTGGGAATGCCTAGACAACTTCAAGCAACTGGCCAGCAAAAACCACGTAACTCTATGGTGGGTTCCAGGGCATGAGGGTATACCAGGCAATGAAAAAGCCGATGAACTCGCAAAAAGAGGTGCTACAACGGCAAACACTGGACCTGAACCTTGTTGTGGAATACAGAAAAGCCACATCTGCAGACCATCACTGGTCTTTTCACAGGCCACACACCACTAAAATACCATCTATTTAAGATTGGTAAGGCTGAGGACCAAATATGCCGCCTATGCAATGACGCAGCAGAAACGGCTGAACACATCCTATGCAGATGCGATGCAACCGGTCGACGCAGACACAACATTCTCGGGAAAGAGACTAGCACACCTACCGAAATAAGAGACTTAAATCTCAGAGACATCCTCAAGTTTTTCAATAGCCTTCAACTTCTCTAACAAAGGCAAGGGCTTGTAAGTTACAATAGAACCACTAAGGGTCGCAGTGACGAAAGGCATGCCAAGGCCAAAGCCCCAAACAAATAATAATAATAATAATTATACCATCTTTGGTTTTTACATCTCTTAATGTGAAGTTCATCTACCATTGTACATGTATAATTTGTTAGTTATCTTGGTGTTGAAGTAAGTACTACGCGGTTTTTTAAAAATGGAAAAACGAAAATGTTTGTGCAACTATTGAAGATGTCGATAAGGATATCAAACAAAAATATATCGTCACAAAATTAGGTATTGCTGCCACCAATGGTCGGTAAACGTAAAAAACAGCGAAATGGTATTAAAACACAACGAGGAACTTGATTCTGGCTGAAATCAAATTATATTGTGTGATATTTAGTTTTATAGTTAAAATATCGCTTGAAATGTTGCCGACTATCAACTACAATGTAGCCTTGTAGTTACTACATGATTTTAATTTCGTATTTCAACATGAATTCTATATAGTGATTTTTCGGGTACTTTTCAACGTCACTGTATGGGAGTTCAACTGTAAATCTATTCCGTTCCGTTCCTTTCTGCACGCTACTTCTTCTTTTTATTTCATAATGTCATTTTATCCAAGTGTTCTTCCACAGTGTTTCATTCTTTTGTCAGCATCTTCCTCATAACTTTTCTCTTTGGGAGCCGTGTAACGGTCCCAGCTATCTTACTGTGCTGTCTAAAATCATGACTGCGATATCAGGTTCTGCATGCAGTTCTTCTATTTCTTGCTTTGTACGTCTTTACCAAACACGTCTAAGGATTTTTCTCTTCCACATTGCCAGTCCTTCGTGTTAATTTTTGTAAGTCTAGGTTTCGGTTATTGAGTTACTGTTGGACGTATCCCTGACTTATACACTTATATGTTAGCTTTGCGGGATACATTCGTTGATCTTAGCACCACATTAGTGACCGGCGTTCTTCTTACCTTTGACGATATGTGCGCTAACTTCATCACTGTTGTCACACCTTTCGTGTTCATGAATAAGATAGCTTTTATCTGATTTTAGCTTATAGTTTATAATCTATAATATATCCAAAACAAAACAAACATATAAATAATTACATATTAACATCTTTTATAAAACAGTGTGTTAATTTCAAACGAAAATTTAAAAGCACTCTTTTGGCTACTATATGTTCAATCGCATACACAAGCAGCAGGTTATAGAAACATATCTAAGGTGATTAGATATAAAAACAAATACAAATTAAAACGGTAGCAAGCTGTAAAACAATCAACCATGATTTAAAGGGAAATTATTCTTACTTTATTCTGAAGTAATGTGTGGTTATGGGTGTGCTTTGACAAACAATTTTTAAATTGGTCTAAACCACTTACCCTGAAGCAAGTCTGTGATGCGGTTCTGTATCCCTAACTCGTGTGCAAAATTTTTCATTCAAAAATATCTTTTTTGTTCTGTCAAAATATTAACATCTGCCGAAAAAGAAAGAAAAACGCAGGTCCAATACTTTTACTGATACTATCGAATTTAGTATTAATCAGAGGATGGTGAACGAACTCATTATTTGGTTATTCCACTAGTTTGACAGTTACAGTTTCGGTGTTGGAGATTTCTGTTCAGTGTAGCGCGGATAAGGCAACGAATCAAATATCATGCGAACGATGGTATACAATTCGAATTAAATTTTTATCATGCTTCAAACACTTTCTATGATTATTGTCTTTCTAAAGGACGGATATTTGAGTGTTGTATATGTTTTGCACAAGAAAGAACTCGTATTGTATGTGAGCCTTAAGCTTCACCATCTGGCACTACAATAAAGATTATAAATAAACAACAAAATTCTGTATACACCCATAACCATTTTAACAAAAATGAAAAAGAAAATTAATATAGCAACTTCTTAACGGTAACAGTTAATTATTTGATTGTAAACACTATTATGAACAAATCAATTGCTTAGCGATAAACCACAAGTTGTTACCCTTCACTAATCAGTTGTGTTGAAGCTATGCATTATAAAGCGATCTTCTATTTCAGGGCTCCCTCGATGGCAATTTATAATGGTTTTTTTAGATTAATACTGACAGCAGTTATAAAAGTAACATACTAATCATATAATTAAAAATAACTACATAGTCGAATTAAAAGATTTCAAAATATATTACCTAGGTGTAGACGTTATTTAATGCGCAAGAGCTTAACTTAGCAGTTGTACATTTTTATTTTGAATACGAGAGAGTCCTCAAAACTACACTGTTATCGTAAACATAAAGAATAAAGGCTCATCGTAACAAGATATCAGAATACTGAGCACTATGCCACCGGAACACCCGGAACGACTCGACTCCAAGAAAAGAAAAGTAAAACGGAAAGAGCAGGTATCGGCATTCACATCGCAAATTAAACTGAGAACTAGACGGATAAAATTAACTAGGAAAGGAATAAGCCAAAACAAAAGCAATTCAAAAGGGAAAAGCAAATTTGAAGCCAATTTCGAAAACAAATATCAAAATAAAATAGGATGTTAGAAGATCGATCAACACAAACGATGTATTGGAAATGCCAAGGATCTTGGAAGAACCCACTGCGATTGTCAGTTTAAAAATAAAGTACGAAGTTGCATGTGTAGAAAAAGAAACACAGAGATAAGTAGTGGTCAAATGGAGAAAGTAAACTAAATCACGCAAAATTGAAATTTTCAGAATACCACAATATGTTACGGCGATCTTATGAAAAGTTCTCGGAATGTAATATTGAGCGCATTAAAAGTTCTGAAATTATTAGTGGAAGTAATCGTATTGTTGGTTTGCGCGAAGGTGGTTTTTCGTTCAGAGAAATATTGCAAATCGCCTCAACCGGAACCAATCCACCATCATGCGCTGTTATCAGGCATGGACTACGGGGGGTCAGGAACGTCGCAGAAGAGGAAGTATAAACTTTTAGGGTTTTAGCCTATGAAATATTTCAATAAAAACTTGATAAACCAATAAACCTAAACCAATGTTACTCCAAATGTGAAATATGGTAAAAATCTTCTAGTACATACATACATAGCACATACATACCCAATATGCACCTTATATTATGTGGATTTTATAAGTGCACATCATCTTTATTACACGTACATAATAAAAAATATGTATGTATTTCAAATACAATCATTATAAACAAGAACATACGGCGGAAACATGTCAAAATCGCAAACATAAGACAGGATTCTCTTTGAATTTCCAAAACAACTTTCACTGTATTCAAACAAACTAAATTATTCATTCAAGTGACTGCGATAGTGAAATAAAACAGGCAAAGTAACAAGACTTGCAAAAATGATACAGTTTTGTTGATGTTTTTAAATATTACGACAGTTTTAACTGTCAATTAATGTAAAAGATTTACTTGTTTGTTGATTCCTGCTTTTCTACTTCGAAGCACGTTGATTAAATCCATATTTAAATAATATTATTTATAAGGAGCGTCGTTATGAACTCATAAAAGCCACACCTTTTATTATTCACGAAGTTCATTCAAAGATACAAATTTATGGCGTATATAACGAGACAAATTTTTCCATACGTGTTTTGCACTCACTTTGAAGTACTTTACATAATTTTGAATAGATAGCAAGATCAACTATTTATTTAATTGAAATTTCTAGTTAGTATAGTTACTAATTACTCTCATAAGATATCTGATGTGTTGAACTTGTAAATAATTTAAAAAATATTCCTACTGAAATTACAAAATACCAACATTGGCAAATTAACTTATATAGTACAACATTTTGGCCCATTATAAACGAACAAAAATTCCCGCGTCAGGCGTTTTTTTTTTCCTGAATAAAACACGTTATAACATAACAGGGTAATTAACATTCTTGGGATGGCTGAATAGACTGTCTAATAGCTTGGTACAGATAAACAATAGAGATTCATTTCACATTATGGCATATAAATACCCAGGAACACATATTGTTTAAAACGTTCTTATTCACAAGGTTGTATTTTTAACGAGAACAGGAAAAGGAGAAAATTCCGCTGAAGTATTGCATAGCTGAGGTAGGAGCAAGCAACAATTTGCCTACTACGTCACACAAAAAGCTATTTGGAAGGCTACTTTAAATCTGGTTTCTGGATACATTTTGACATTTCGACGTATTACCTAAGTTTAAAAAAGTGTGTCATGAATGCAGTTTAGAAAAGTAAAGCATTCATGTGTGTAATACATTTTATTTTAAGAACAATGTTGTGCTTATTTGAAATTCCACAAATAGAATTCTCCCGTTGAGAAATAATTTACAAATATTTTTTTTTGTTGATCGTCTTTAAAAATCAATATTAGGATTAAAACGGTACAGCAAATATTTTCAAATTGAAGCGTCTAGCAAATAAAACTGTTATAAGGGGCTTATCAGATTTGTTGCATGTTGTTTATCAACTAGAAAATTCTTAAACAAACACCTCGTCTAACCTACATTCCTACAAAGTTGCAAGGCTTTTTACTAAATCACCTGTAAATTTAAAAAGTAGCGGTTCTGCCATTAGCCGGTTTACAAATTTTATCGTTTCACTTAGAAAAATGTACATAAACCGCTTAAAATTTACAGTTCTATTAAAAGTATGATATTTGCCGTTAACTACATTACACATAAAAACAATATTGAAACCATTAGTTAATATCAATGTGTATCTGCGAGTGGAATTTCGACCGTTTCATAGGTACTTTACACATTCTTATACAACTTTGAGCCTCTTATTATTATCTACTCTTAAGTGATTAGTAATTTTAATGTTACAGTAAACTGGAATTTAAAAAGATATGATTGACACGACATTGATAAAATACCGATAAGTACGGGGCTAACTAATACGTAATCCGAATTAAAAAGTATTTAGGAAGGATTAAAATAAGAAGCTGTGGCGTATATACCGTGTGATTTCAATTCTAGTCTAACAAATTTTTGTGGAGGGTAGTTCTAAACTGTATACAACAGCATATTTATTTACAATCTGACAGGTAATTCACGTAGCAAGTTTGATATACGTAGTATGTAAAATAGGGCGAATTAAAGTTTTAATTTTATTATTTAATAAATTATAGGAGTTACTGTATATGTAACCATGAAATAGATAATTATGGCAAACTGAAATAAAATACACATATTAAAATTCCACGACAAATTGTTTTATTATCCCCACTTGTTTTGATTTCACTGACAACGTAGCAAGTGTGGAACCTTTTTTGTAAAACAGACTGTATACCATAATCTAATAAGAAGAGTATTGATATAAATTTTAAAAAACATATATTAATGTATGTATATAATTTTTAAATTGTTCGCTGCATGGTTCCTAGCATTTGGAAAACTAAGTACATATCTATCACAAATGTTTATTCATGGCACATTATAATACTTACTTGGCGTTCATAGATTTATCTTCCAATGTCTTGGTCATATTCAAAGCTAGGATATAAGGCCATGTATCGTTGAAAATATACGAAATGAAATATATTACTAATGCAAATTTTATTATGGTCATGTTTATAAATTTGAAGTTTATGTTGTCTCTCCGGAAACTTAGCAAAATATAATTGTATTTTGAGCTAAAGAAATGGTTTTACAAAAATATGGTTGAACTCGATTATACAGATTTTTGGGACTGCACATATTTGCGCGTTATATTCGTTCAGGTAGTATTCAGGATACCTACAAACTGGGCTGAATATAAGCCGGAACTTTTCGGAACGCAGTTCCGGTGAAAATTTGGAAATGGAACTCAGTTCCAGTTTAAAATCACCAAACAACAAAGAATAGTAGTAGTTTATTTTTCGCAATAAATCTACATTAAAAAAAATGAAATCATATGAACACAAAATTATTTCTCACTGTAATCTGTGCTCCTTATATAGCCGTCCGACCATGGATAACAGGCGGCAAAAGGTAGAAGCATGGTAAACACTCGTCCGTTGCACACGATATCAACATGTACGTCACAAGCTTAAATATTATGTTTCGTTTTTTAAAGAACTCAACCAATTGGTTTCTGGTAAGACTTTTTACAGTATTAAAACCTAAAACACTATGTTCATTATCAGCAAAATTCGGCATGAAATGTCCAAAATCTTTAAATATCTATTATATGTCATTAATAAAACAAATGCTAGTACATACATGCACATGCATAAATATTGTTTATTGCATTTTAGCTCTTTCTTGTTAATAAGTCTTTGATCGATACATGCTTCAATATGTAAGACTGAAAACATTTTATACAAATAAATATTTTGTCGCTACAAGAATTTGATTCAAAAAGTGTGTCAATAATTTCAATTTCAGATATATTTTAAGAGTATCTAATGCGCACGGTATGAAGCACATAAATACTGCCGCAAATTGCGACCTGCAACCCATAAAAATTTTAAAACCTTACCATATATGCAAGAAATTCTAACAATATTTAAATTTTTGATCGCCGAACCGGATTGGGCAATTCCTGTAAGAGGGCAATGCAATACTGTAAACACTGCAAATCAAAACATTTACTATATAAACGCTCGTTGTATCAGGGACCTCGTACCAGAGTTTTTGTTAAGTAAGTTGCACTGCATCCAGTAAGACGAGTTTTATAAAAAAAAACTAGGGAATTAGCCCCATAAATATCTGTATTTTTCTCGATTTAAATGACTTAGGAGCTTGTCTTCCATTGGGCACCCTGTGTCACTAAGTGAATGTATATATTAATACTAATATTGTTAATGCGCATTTCGCAGCTATTAGGTATACGCAACGAATTTCAACGTATGCAAATCTTAATGATGAATCCAATTGATTTCACATATAGAAGCATATGATTATGTGTCTTTTACTACATTTTTGATAACCATTGGATCGAATTATACAGTATGATGAACACAATGTTTTCTTCTTTACTTAAGCTATACAGTTCATAATATGTATCACAAATGGATTGGAATATTGTTAGTTTTTAGATATGAACCAAAAACCTACGTAAGTCAACTTGTGAAGGTCTATTAATACCTTGAAACAACTTGTATCGAAACCATCAAGGTTTATCAAGCAATTCAAACTTTTTACTATATATGAAAGACTTTAACAAACTCATAGGATAATCATAATCACTGCGTAAGTTAGATTATACATTCAGAAATAAATATTATGTGTTCGGGATGAATAAATTATTGTCGCAACTGAACTATACTTTGATAACCACTAAGTAAGTGTATTAAATGTGATAGACTGTGTGGCTAACTAAATGATACGTAGATTTTGAGACCCATACGGATCCTATACTAAATTTTCATTTGATAAGCTTTCCACATTTCTGCTTCTGACAAACCAAGGCTTAAGTGAATAGACATCTTGCTGTTTGAAAAAAGAATAGTACTGAAATATGGATGATTACCCGCAACCTTATGAGTGCTGCTTGCAGTCATAACAAATGCAAATCAACAAATAAAACAAACACCACAGAAAACCAGGGCACACTTAGATGCGAAGTCGTTGACCTATACTACACATGAACTACGTCTACGTCATACGTCTGCAAAACTACCAATTACGGATTTAGTTTGCAAAAGGCCCGGGTTGGGCCTTGTTGGTCCATGTCCTTGATTCTTGTGTATCTTTACATAATATAGGTGCCCTGTCTCGACATGCCCTACCTTCTGCTACAGACTCACCACAGACTACTTGATTCTGCTGACATACAAGAAGCAAGAATTTGCCGCGCCTATTTTGTTTTTCTGTATATATTTTATTTCACGACGATAAGTCTAAATGTTGTAGACTATCGACTGCCTTGGCACTTACCCACTAAAGAGGTACCACGACTTGATAAGTTGGAACAATAGAAAAGTATTAAGAATACTTATCACATGTAAACAACATAATATGTAAATGTTTATCGAAGTTTTTAAATGGTACCTTCGGCACAGCAAGCAAATAACACATTCTATAACTATCACAGTCAATATCACATTCTTAAATTTAAAATTTTTATAAATGCTTACCTTTCTCTAGAATTTTCCCGTTTGTTAACAATCCAAGAAAAAGTCACATTCACGTTCACTCTATTGTCATTAAAATTTTTTTAGTTTAATATACATTTAACACTATTATATACAAGTTCTTAACCACGGACGTTCGATATTCAACAGTTATGTACTCAAACCTCTTTACCGCCTCACATCAACAGCGCAGCGCGTCTTTCACGCTTGCCTTGAATCCTACAGGTGGCTGTGGTTGCGAGGATACCAACGCTAAAAACCTCATAGACTACGTCAGTTGCAGGGGCGTAGGAGCCGTTGGGGTATGGGGATCAATACCCTCCTAAATATCTATTAGTAGGGGTAGTAGTGTAACTAGGAGGAGCACAACCGGGTATTTACGCGGATCAAAAGTTTAGACATCGTTAAATTAATATCAAATTTCTTTTATAAGCTCAAAATGACGCTACCCATTGTGCAGTACGTGCGCTAAAATTGAATCCAAATATTATTTTAAATTATGAATTAGATGTGTTCCCGGTTCAATACTTTATGATTGTTTATAGTTTTAAGTTAAACAGAGCACCTTACCGAGTGTATCAATACGTGAGGCTTCTCTAAACTAAGTATCGGATTATAAGTAGCAGGTGCAGTCCCATACGTTGTTGTTCAATTATAGGCTATCATTACTAGGTACTGATAAAGCTGTAAGGAACGAGGAACCTCAGTTGTGCGTCGGTCGTGTTTGTATTTTTAAGAACGCCGTCGGAAAAGCGGCGTCTTTTCGGGACGCATAACGTAAAAGAAAAGCTGCTCGAGAAACCGACCTAAAAAAACAAAGCGGTTCATCAGAGAAATATTTAGAAATTGGCGAGTCAGCAAAATTTGGAGAATTCTCTAATAGTGCCAAAATCACCAGAAAACTCAAATTTCGGGCATAGACAGTGATGTGGCAATGCATTCTTTAATTTGTGCAACACCGGTAAATGTTTCTGGGGATCCTGGAACGTAGCCGAATTCGATAAATGATGATTTTATAACAGCGGCCGTAAGAAAGGGCCGCCTCAACAACTTGGTAATCAGTTTAATTTTCCAAAAAGTTCGTTAGGGCATAGATTTTCAGTGAATTACTATAAAAGACAGTTGTGTAATGGTGAAACATGTGAATGAAACGGGCATGTGTAATCTCTACGTAAGGACATTGTTTTTTGTTTTCGTTATAAACATCTATGAACCATTGGCAACAAAAGAGGTAGGTTTTTTTAGAATTTCAAATTCGTGTTACCGAAAACTTTGTAAGTACGTAAATAACTTGTTTGTGGGAGGAGGAGGGGGGACGGGGGGTATCGTAACTGTTGCTGCACGGAGTGGCATACTGCCTGCGCCGACCCTGCCAAAGTGCAATTTTTTTAAGTTGTGACAAATATCACCAAATTTTACACACAAAGGTCAACTTAAACTGAACGATAATAATTTGATCCGTTCAAAGAAAATTTGCTACTACTATTACTGCGCCAAAGAAAGATTACAAATAATAGTATATTAAAGAACTAGTTTCATAAGGCCTTTTCTTAACGCACGAGTCCAAGTTTGAAAAACGAGACGCGAAGCGTCGAGTTTTTCAACGGACGAGTGCGACAAGTGGTCTTATGAAACGTGTTCTTTATACTATTTTTTCTATTGAGGAAGTTTAAGATATTTTAAATAAATTTATGTAGAAAATTTTACGTCAAATCGATTACTAGGGAGTTTTTATAAACA
>JABXWE010017705.1:0-39551 GCA_014611495.1 Limonius californicus
TAAGAAAGTGCAGTGCTCTGGATTCGAACCTGAACGACTTCGGTATTGTTACGTGATTGTAGATTTAAGATTTTTAATAATCTTCAATAGCTGTGGGCTGGTTACCGAAGCTCGAAGTTTATCGTGACCAAGAAGCTTGTAAGGCCCCTTAGCGGCCAGATTGATTTAAAAATGTGTACACCTTGCACCAATGAAACACACTTTTTTAGATTAGGTAGTGATTTATTTCACAGTAATAAATTGCAATTTTTAGATTAGACTAAATTAGATTAGGCAACGGCGCCTATCGATGCTGCCGCTGCGGTTGTTGATTTCGGACTTCTCTTAGGGACGAGGGTTTCTTTCACACATGCTCATTAAAAACCCTCACCCCCGCATCCCATAGCGGAAACAAAAACATGTAGCAGGAAAGGGCGCCAAAATCACAGCCTTTTTAAAATACATAACAGGTATAACAGCTCCGAGGCCAAGCGCCACGGCCACTACTCTATCTCTAATTTTTGGCTTTTAGAAACGCAGTCTACTGATGAAAGATTAAAAAATGAAATATCTTATTTCTGGTTAAAATACGTCAACAGTCAACGCAGACGTCAGCCTTTCCTGTTATATTTGTATGCATAATATCTGTAACTTAGACTCAAATTTCTCTGATCTATTCAACTGAATTTGCTACGAAACAGCTTTCAGAATTTCACCTAAAAAAGTATTTAAGGATCTCATATAGACAGTTAAGTGCACAACTAAACGAAAGGTTATGATTTTACTAACTTGAAATAGATAATACTGCGAATAATTTAAATAACATAACTGTCATATGGAAATATACAAGTCTTGTAAAAATTGGATTCTAAACGTTTTTATTTAAAATTAATTGTTTCTATTGTGCATTGCCTAAAACATGTGGAATCGTAGCCAACCAACAAATGCGAGAAAGAAGAAGTAACCCATTACCGGTTTGGGTTTCGTTTAATTTTTTTCGTTCGCGGTTCTAGCTGAGTTTCAATAGTTTGGCGACGATTTTCTATTGAACTAATTTTTTTTCAAACTTTTGTTTCTGTTTTTTTGGTTTGGTACTATGTCCGCTATGTCCTGGACATAAACATTTCCTGCTTTTTCGTAGTTCTAGATATATCTCTCATAGTTATATTTTAATAATAATAATAGTCTCAATTTATAGTTATCTCATTTTCAGCCGTATTGTTAGCTATTGAGCTTAGACGTCATTTAGGTGATTTGACCCCAATAGTGGTATTTTCTTCCGTTTCTGTGGAAGGTCTGGGCGTTAAAGCGGAGGAATTAGAAACGTTAACGATTTTTCTGTTGTGTGTTTTTGTTTATCTAAATTCCGCATATGTTTGCTATGTGACCTTGTTGTTCGCACAGAAAGCACGATATTGTGTCGAAAGAAAAACCTGCACAATTGCATCTTCGAAACGTATCAGTAAGGAATCAGAAATTAGGAGTATTGTTGTCGAACACGAATACATGACGTGAAAACTCAAAATGTGGAAGTATCCGTTTTCAGGAATTTATACTCTTAAAAATTCGATTGGGGAAACTGTTTAGGCTACTATTTTTCAAGGCTGCTTCTATTATATCATGTAAGATGGAAGTGCATGAGTTGGATACGATTATTCTCTTTGTAGGAGTAATCAAAGGACGGATTTCGTGATTAATTTAATTTATTTTTATAGTTTTGTAGTTAGTAGTCACTTTATTGCAAATTTATGTGCTTGAAAGGAAGATACGAAGACGGCCTTGCGATATTGTTTAAACAAATCATATAGGGGCTAGTTATTGTGCCGATAGTCTTGACTAGCCATTGTGATTTATCCTTTCAACGTTCCTCTCTTTTTTAATAATAACGAGGTAGAAAAATAATAAAATCAGGTACTTATATTTTAATAGAAATAATACAAAATGTTTGGCATTCCATTGGATGGAAACCAACTTTGTGTGAAAAGGAATATTACAATGATAATCATTATATACAAATTGAAACAATCGAAGAGGTGAACACCATTTCGTAGGAATACTACAGTCAAAGTGAAATGACTAAACTACTAAGGAAACATCTAGCACATGAACACTCAAAGCAATTATAAGCTGTAGTAATTACAAAATTGTAGTCTATCCATCACATATAACGTACAACTTACTCCTTTGATGTAATCAGCTAGGTGAATCATCATCATTGACAGCCTTTTTGTCCCACTGCTGGGCACCGGCATCTTCTCTGTCACGTGTTTCTCCTCAGCCCTAAGGTAGAATCACGGGGGACCTACAGTTTAACGTCGAATCCGAACGACAGAAATTCCAGAGCAGGTTTTTAACATTCAGATCTCACGGTTGCAAGCCGGATTGGAAAATTGTGTGTGGTGCGTTGCAGTACAAGATTTTTGTAAATCTGCGTAGTAATGCTTAGGTTTCTAACCCAAGCCAGAATCGACGTTTTATTCAGAAAACAAGCGCTCTACCAACTGAGCTGCCACCACACAGCTAGGTGAATACTGATCTTAATCACTTCGAATAAATGATTACGCTTCAACTGATCACAACGTATGTATCATAAGCAGTTGACAATCACTTGTATTACATTATGTGGTCGTCCATAGCTTTCATGTTCCTTTGGGCCCCTGCAATGTGTTTTTTTAACGTTAAGAGAGAAACATACGAAATTTACAGTTTAACTTTAAATTCGAACAAAGATAATTTAGGGATTTATGTGATTAGACCTTACGGTTGTCAAAGCCGGATCGGGGTATTGCGTGTGAAGGGTTGCAGCACTACAGTTTCATTTAACTGCATAGGACTTATCTACGTTTCAAGATATTTACTAAGGAAGCAATACTTTGCTGAGCTATCAACCACAGCTGAATTACTCATAATTTTCACCAAATTTGGAGTAATTTTTTCAGCAATAAAGGTTTTAATCTAAAAAAGAATTATTCTTATAGTGTAAGCCTCCGTTGGGGAAATGAGAAATTTTTCCAGTCGATACGTTTTACAGCTTTGTTGTACCAATTATTCTCCACAAGGCTGTCAAACTTGTAGTCCTTTCTCAGCGGTTCCCATGTAAAAGAGCTCGAGTTAAATTTCAGCCAGGCAGAAGATATATGCAGCTTTATGGGTTTTTCAAGAAGATGAAGGAGGCATCACTTTTTCACGGACTGCTGACGTACCACAAACATCCCTTAAACGGCCCGGTTTATCCCAGACGTGCGGTGTAATGTTGTGTAAATATTAAATTTCCAAAATTGCAACGCGAAATTCGCAGTAGGAAAATTTACACCCGCGAAATTGATTCATATTTCAGCCGCAAAGGCGTACGAATTATTAGCTTAATCATGTTTTTATATCCCCCATGATATCCCCTAGTTAACCTTTTTTGCTCCTCATTACCTTCCGAAATTAAATTTCTGTCCGTTATGAAACTCAGCGTTTGGCTTAATACAATGGAAAACGAGATTAACCGATCATGACCCCTGTATTTTGCGAAATTATTTCTAAATTAGGGAAAATTATTATTCAAACCAGGTCTGATTAAATCATAAAAAGCTTTTCTTTATTGTCCGACCCGGCTGCTTTTATTTTCGCGTTAGACGTCGTTAAATGTCTAATTTAAGTAGTATTATTTTGTATACAATGTCTCCGGGACCATTAAAAGTTTAGACTTCTCTTACACCGCTACATTTTAAACACGTATAAACGTTTAGAGCTTCTATAAAACTTTCAAAGTTACCCTTTTTCTGTTATTTTCGTCGGATTGCTATTGTAGAAACATTGTATTGCATGCGACATCGTTTGAATAGTTTTATATGCAGTTATGTAGCTCGTCTTTGCCACTTCTATTTTTACTGCGTCCGCTTTATAACGTTCCCGGTGTATTTTCTGGAAATACATTTTTCAAACAATATCTCAGAAAGTACCGTGCGAGACGTCGCTCGTATCTGAGTTTCTGGACAATATTTTTATAATATAAAGAAATAAGTACGGAGTCGATTTTATACCCTTCTGATAAAACGGGCGCGTTCCCAGATGAATTACGATCGAGTTTATAGAGGTCATGAAATTCCTCGCTTACTGCTCGCCGGATTACAGCGTAGTAAAAATACGCTCATTTGATAAACCATATAAATTATCTCGAAATCTCCAGCGTATTCACTAATCTCCTGCATATTTTCGCGTAGTATAGTTTGTCACTAATTGGTGCACATTTTAAAAGCAATCGATCACAAATATTCAATTTTTTAGAGGGTTTGAGTTTTTGCATAGCTTTGTAAAACAGCACGTAGATCGATATTTGATGAAGGTAAGTTTAAATAATATCAAGATTTCTTGAATTCAGGCAACTAAAATTGAATATTTTTGCAAATTGTATTAAAGTATGGGAGATGTATATTTTGTATATCCACATCTATTTTAAAATTAATATGTGTCAGTCGAAATGAATATGTAAGTGTATGAACGTTTAATCATTTAAGTGAGGGGACCTCGATGGGGCAGTGCAAACAAGCGCTGCCAGTCGACGTCACAGTGAAATGCGGCCGATCGGCCGCGTGGTGGAACTCCGGCTGAGGCGACCGTATTTCACTTAGTTAAGTTTAGGGTGAATGTTGCATGAATGGTTAGTATGTAAGGGTCGCCCGCACCCCATGCAATAATACGAATGGGGTTTGGGGAGGTTAGTGTGTGAATGAGCAAAAAATCAGTTCAGTGAAATATTTTGTTTGGAATAACTATCTAAACAATATATCAATTACATATGGAGGTAATTATCTCTAGAGTAGACACGACCATGTAAAGTTTTTTTCCTTTCCCCTGCTCTGGTCTACCCTTGGTAACAGAGATAATTCAGCGTGTAAGACCTATTGTGTTCACCCAGGTAGTTATCCATACTCAATCCGTGATATTGCTTCCCAGTCCCATAGGAATCGTCAACTTTCAATTGTCAAAGTATTTATTGCCGAATAAAATACATGTCATACACACAAACTACAAGGCAAAGACCGATATAGAAGTTGCTTCCTCTTCAGTTGAGTACCATAGCGTACACGTCACGTATGGGGCGTGTATCGAAGTCTTCAGTTCCATGTGAGGTTGCCCGAATACGCGTTGTCTTTTACCAGCCAGCACATCGCAGTTGCATAGAATATTCCTTCCGGTTTCTAGGTCCTCACTGCAGAGTCTGCACGTGGGGTCTCCATCTAATTTCTTGATCCTCCTGAGGTCATTCTTGACAGTGCCTGTTGAAGGCTCGTAAGCATTCTAAGTTGTGTGCTGCTTAACACAAGCAGTTGTTTGGCTCTGGTTTTACAGAACTTTTTGAAAAGAGTCTTTTGATGTACTGCGATGAGATCTTCCACTTCCAATATATTTAACAATGTCTTTAAAATTTAATTACAAAATCTTTAGTGTAATGACTAGGAATTATATTCTACGACTATAATTTATAAGATTATTATTCTGTTTTACAAGTAAGGAAATGATCTTTTAGTTTGAATTGAGTACGTGTAAAATATAATAACAATTAGAATAGTGTATAACGTCGTATGATTTACCCATGGTATAACTTGATTTTTCAGAACAAACCGTAATTGTTGTCTCTAAATTGATCAGTTGGCAACGAAGTATGTATACGCCTACGTCAGCCTATTTGTTCGCCACCGTTTGCTGGCCTGTCATTTGCTTGCGGGTGTCTATGCTCGACAACTATTTGCTCGCGAGGCAGATGTTCGACAAACAATTTATTCTTAAAATAAAATATTTTTTGTTGGCATTTGGTGCTGGTAATTCTCAAAATAATTCAATTTACGGAAGAAATATTGATTGTCAAAATATAGTTACGTGTTGTATTTCATATTGTATAAACTAATATATTATCGGATCTAATTTTTATGTTAGAGAGTTTAGCAAAAAATCACTCGTATTCTACGAGCTTTTTAAAGAAAACACAACTAAAAACCCATTTCTCACTCTTTTCAAAAGCTTGATAGATTTTAAATAAATCACTAGTTTTAAAATCGGTTCAGTCGCTTTCACGATATTTACCACCACACACGCACATTTTTTAAATACAACTTTTTTATATTTTTGGTGTATAAAGGTATATTTCCTTTAAAGTTTCCAAAGCTGTTGTTGAATTAAATGATAGGCAAATAATTCGTCGAAGCACTTTAAAATTATAAGCCTTCTATATTTTCTCTTATCGGATGTAGTAATATATATGAGATACATAAGCCAAAATATATTTATCTAAAACAGGTACATAAATCAAAATTACATTTATGTCCTTATATCTTGGACTTCAAAAACGTACTGTCTTACTGCAAAACGAAACTTAAATTTCTAGGGCACCAAAATTCACTTAAAATAAGTGGGGTATGTGACGTCACTCTGGCTACGTGTGGTACCCTCATGTCCGTAACGCTTGCACGTGTGACTTGGGAGTTTTGCAGTTTGAACGCGGAGACAAAGGACCAACTGAAGACACAATTTATAGCCATTATGCCAGACCTTCCACAAATTTAAAAATTCACAAGAAACTGAAAATGCAAAACGTTGGACCCCAATGGCCGCCAACATAAGACCGCCCCCCCCCCCACAAAGGGCTAAAGTCCTTTATCCTAAAATTAACATGTAGTGTATATTTCTTGATCACAGGTCAAATAAAAAGTTATTAAAAACACAATAACCAAAACACGATTATAAGTACATTCAGGGAATAACATTATTGCGCGGGCAAGGGACACACTTTCGTCACTGCGCGAGACACAACACCCTTGGAGGTCCGCATGGAGACCACACGTGTGATGCCATCATTGCCTGGATGCACGCTGACGATGCGGCCCAACGGCCACCTTAATGGTGGTAGATTGTCGTCCTTGATGATGACCAGGGTGTTGACCGCGATGTTGATGATGCCGGTGCCACTTTGACCGCTGCTGCAAATGTGTCAAATATTCGGATGACCAGCGTTTCCAAAAATATTGCCTGATATGCTCGATGCGTTGCCATATTGATAATCGATGTAAATTAATGCTGGTTACATTAGGCACAACGGAGGCAGTCAGTGCGTCTCCAATAAAGAAGTGACCGGGGGTTAAGGAATTAAAATCATTTGGATCATTGGTTAGTGGCGTTAATGGACGGGAGTTCAAACAGGCTTCAATACAGGTTAATACAGTATACATTTCCTCATATGTGAACGAAGCCTCACCAATTACCCTTTTTAAATGAAATTTTACAGAATTAGTTGCAGCTTCCCAGAGCCCACCATGATGTGGTAATCTAGTGCGCTGGAGGAAACTCGGCAGCAGCTGCAGGTATCCAACCATTCCCCTGTATGTCCTTTCACTATTCAGCGCTTCTTCGTTGTTGGGTTAAAATTGGGTTATATACGCCCAATTTAATATCTTCGTACTTGAGATCACGTCGCACTACCTCGGCTAAGGTTTCCTGCAGTTTCCTAGCCTGATCAGGTGAATACCGGAGGTAGTTAAATTGCACTGTCTGCAGCTAATATTGACGTTAATAAAAGTATTAAACCTCTCTGGTGTTTTATTTCACATATTTAGCTCAACTACTCTAGATCCGAACCTAAGACGATCACGACGAATCACGACGACGAATAAAAGCTATACACAACAGAAGGGTCCGTAACGCTACACTAGGGGGAATAAAATTCCAAGTTATATTATCCAACGCCAATAAATCGATAATATCGGATTTAAAGTTTTGGCTTTTAAAAACGTCGCTCAAGATTTTTAATTCGCGGTTTGCGCCAACAAAGGTAGTAGCATTTTCAGAGAAATAATTTGAGACCTTTCCTGGTCTTGAAATAAATCTTTTCAATGCAGCTGGAAATGCTTGCGTGGTTAGATCACTGATAATTTCAATTTGAGCAGCTTTTGTGGCTAAACAAATAAATAGAGCAATATATGCCTTCTCTGATCTTTTTCCTCGACCTGAACCTACCGTTAATAGTATAGGTCCCGCGTAATCAATGCCGCAATTAACAAATACTCGCGAAGGCTCTACTCTAGGAGATGGTAAATTACCCATAATTTGAACTACCTCTTGAGGATTTGCTATAAGCATTTATTGCATTTGTGAATTACTTGCCGAACTATAGTTCGTCCGGCAATTGGCCAATATTTGCTTCTGAGGCAAGCCAATGCGATTGTTTGTCCTGCATGCAGTAACATTACATGTTCCTTATAAATTAACAGTTTTGTAACACGATGCTTCGGCAATAAAACCGGGTGCTTTATGTCATATGCTAAATTGGAGTTATTTAAGCGGCTACCCACTCGTATTAGACCATTGGGATCCAAGAATGGATTCAGTGATTTTATAAGACTTTTGTGACTGACGGACACAGTGGCTGAAAGTTCTTTAATTTCCTGTTGGAACATATTCGATTGCACTGCCTTCAATATTATCGTTGTCGCATTATTTAATTCTAAGGTAGTCAATCCGCCATATATATTTGTGCGACTAGATCTAGCGTTGTTTCCGAATTTTAGGCAATAGCCAATGACACGTTGTAATTTCGAATATTTTGAAAAGCGCGTAGAAATGGTTGAAATAAATTGATTTTGCGGAAAATTAATTACAGTACAAGCTATAATAGCTCGTCTTTCAGGTAATTCTGTTGGGTTTTCTTGGCCGCTGTGATTTGGCCATCCTGTTGCAGGTGTCGACAAGAAATCAGGTCCCTGCCACCACAGACTATTGTCACAAAATAATACAGAATTATGTATTATTCTGTGCTATTGCTAAGCAATTTATCTGAGGACATACCACGTGAAATTACATCAGCAGGATTATCCTGTAATGCGATGTGACGCCAATCTGCAATATCATTTGCTGTTTGAATTTCCGCTACTCCATTGGCGACAAAGGTTTTCCAGTTATATGATTCTGCTGAAAGCCAAGCCAGAACAATTTTTAAATCAGTCCAAAAGTATGTTTTACTAATATTTGCTGTTATTGCAAGTTTCACCCTTTTAAACAAGTTGGCCAACAGCAGAGCGCCGCAAAGTTCTAAGCGCGGTAATGATATATAGTTTTTAGAGGCGCGACTCTTGATTGTGCACATAATGGTTTTGTCGAATATTTGTCATCGCCGCAACTTGATCTAAGATAAGCACAAGCCCCATACGCGCGCTCACTTGCATCGCAGAAACTATGTAATTCAACCAAACTGAAGTTTGAAATCACTATTAGCGGAATTTTTAAATTGTTTAATTTTGGAATTCCAATAATAATTGGCACCAGGTAGTGTGCACTCTGATAGGCACGGACTCATCCCAATTAATTTTAAGCGCCCATAATTTCAGCAATAATATTATTTCTGTTATAATAATTGGGCCTAGTAAACCGAGAGGGTGAAAAAGTTGCGCAGTAGTTGACAATATTGTGCCCTTTGTAATTTTTGCGTTTTGTTGTTGGGGGGTAATTATATATTTCAATATATCTTGAAAATAATTCCACGACAGCCCAAATGTTTTTGTGTCGCCTGCTTTTTCAAGATGTATTAATTTGGTTACATTTACACTTGGCGATGTTGGCAATAGTGATGCCTCATTGGAAGCCCATTTTGCTAATTCAAACCACGTTGGACCCCATGCCGCCAACAGCTGTATTTTAATGAATGCATACTCTTACTATACCGATGATACCTGAACATAAAAGTAAAAGTTTTAATTATAAAGCAGCTAATGTGCTAAATTATTTTACAGACAAAGGTGCCTAAAAACAAATAAGTATTCGTCTGCATTTGGCACTTGGCTGCAAGCAAGTGATTGGCGAACAACTATCTTGGCGAGCATCACTAACAACGAGCAAGCTCCAATAGGGCCATCAGTGGCGAGTAAAAGGCGGCCAGCAAATGACTTAAAACCACGACTTGTATATAAACATCAGTTTAGTTGTGATTTGTAGCAAAAAGTATACAGACCTGTATATAATCTTTGGTTGTAGTCAATTCGTTACCATTACTTAGGTTATCGGGTTAGAAACAGTTCTGAGTTGATAGCCTGTTAAGGAAAGATCGATTGAATATGATGGCCATTCGTGAGAAAATGACAAAACAACTATGCGAGAGGATACTGCCACGTAGAAGAAAGAGAGGAAGACCTTTATTAACATCGAAAACTTGTGAAGTGGAAGGAATGACAGCAACCGGGCTCAGTAATGGAGTCTGAGCCGACGGGAAGACATGGCTAAACCATACGTAACAAACTCGCATATATTTTGTCTCATTGTTTGATACATGCAAGTGACTGCTTGTAATATATGTAATCCCTATCCAAATCACGTGAGACGAGAATCAGATACTTATTAACAGCAATAAAATGTAATTCTTGTTAAGACCTGCACGAGTTATTGCTGGTCGCTTTGAAATTCACTTGGAGATGAATGAAGTTATGACTTTCTCATTTCCTTTCTTGGGTAAACAAAGTCGTATAACCTACAACATCTTGGCTAACCAAATTGTAGCGTTATCGAACATATTAGTACAATATAAGACTTCATCTTCAAAATTCATCTTCAAAATTAAAAATTTTTGTTCCACGGTTAGAAAAACGTATTGACCTGGAAATGTATTCGGTTTTCGCCTTGCATTATATTTTAAAGCAGGTACAAATTCTATTACTTCCCACCTTTTACAAAAAATTAAATAAAAAATGCCTTACTTGACGAATTAATTCGAACAACGTAAAGTGCAGTCTAGCCGTTGAACACATACCAAGAATGCTCTAGTGGATTTAACTTCTTGCAATTTAATTATTTCGGGGTGCAATGGGGAATACACGTTCTCGCGTATGTTGTTCCTCATCTCCGCTGCTTATTGGCTCTGTTAATATTAAATTCAAGGAGGCTCGTCCAAATGCTATAAAATAATTTACGATCTCGTTTAAGATGCCCGCTGCCTCAGCGGACAGCTCTGAAAACGGAAATGAACATTTAATATTATGGCAACAGATTTTTAGAACCAACTGTAAGTATGGATATTTGAATGATAACGCTGAACTACGGCAATTAAGAAGGTTTTTACGAATTTTTAACTTTCTTGCTGGAAATTCTTTGGTTAATTAGTACTTGAACCGTCTTCCCGAAGTATTTCGTGGCTTATAATCTGTTAGCTTGTTAGTCAAACTACGTAGAAGCGCGGTGGATGAGCAAACTTCAGTTAACTAAGAAAAAAGAAAAATGAAACATTCAAGATGATGTAGCTGAACTTCGTGGCTTCATAACTGTTTTACGTGAAAAGATACACCCCGGAATGGATTGTGAGAATTTATGAATCTAAGGAAAATCGCCAATTGAAGATATTCTTTATAAGCTTATTTAGAACGGTGCCTCAGAAAACACTTCATATAGCTAACAATAAAATCATAGAAGCAAAACCCATTTTTAGATTTTCTAATATGTAGAAAAGTTGCCTGTTAATTAGTAGGTACAACATTTAGTAGTTGCGCAATATTGTGTTGATCTACGTGAACTGCTATATTATCGAACAAATAGAAAATTACCAATACCCGGAGCATGATTTAAACTTATAATGAAGCTATTATTAGCCATTACTTCCTCATAGAATCCGATCTATTATGATTTGGTTAAAAATTACATACACCGAGAGAAGGCCACTTAAAATGATGGTCTCGGCTAATTTCAGGAAGTATACAGCGATTCTACTGTCCAATTTACTTCCTGGTGTTGAATAATATTTTGGTAAAAAGAATCAGATTCAATGCTAGCGTATAAAGCTCATTTCACTCATACGCTGTTTCAGTGACCATTATTGCCATTTCTTTTCTGTATAAGAACGGCTATCACATCCAGCTGGCGAGGTCACTGTTTGAGCCACCCGGTAGAGAATAAAGTAAAACAACCTTGTATTCGTACAAGTATTTGAACAGTTATTCCAGCAGACGCCTTAAAATTCAGCAGCCATTGTGCTATCGGGAATGAAGATGATTCACGTCATGTTGAAACAATCTTGCAAAGATTGGATGGTTTTCAGAGCACCCTCAGAGTTAATATCGCCACCAACGCTTTCGCGGCCTCAAACCCCTTTAAGCCTAAAAACAAAGCCGCTGGCGAAACAGCGGGGTAGGTGACAATATAATCTTGTTGTGTTTGACGAGGTGCGGCGAAACTGAATTTTGTGGTTCTATTTATGGCTTGGGCAGACGTTGACGTTTTGACAGACTTAAGAATTCGCGTCAAAGAGCAAAAGGATCAGCGGCAGCCTTGTTTCGTCCCGTCTAATCAGCGCGATTTTCTTTTGCCAGGGACGCTTGGAAACAGAATTTCCAATGTTAATTTTCTGGCTTGTAGCTTCTCCAGTTACACGTTCTAATTTACCGTATCTAACACCACTCGGAAATCCTCAGGAAAGGCGCCAGCGAAATCGTTTGTAACGACGGTTGTAAACATTCGAAATTAACGCGGCAATTTACGCTTTTCCTTTGCGTTCTAATTTCTCCAAAACGCCAGTTAGCTGCTGATGGGATGACAGCGGCATAAATACTGATGAACAGCTCCTCGTAGTTAATTTCAGTTATAGGCAGTGCCAAGACAGTTTGTATGAATACATTTCGCCTTTATTCCATAAATGAAATTTTCCAGAGCGGAGGCAGGGATAGTGGCCTTCTCTTGGAAAACTACTAAAAGGGTATGTAGGTCAAGCATTCGAACGAAAATAATTTCGTTAATTGGTAGCTGCGGGTGTGTTCAACATAGAATCGTCAATTTAACGGAGCATCTGCTTAGAGATCTCAAAACTAAGTTTATAATGTTTATGATATTTTTCAGTTTGAGGATAGTCTAGACGTCTGAAACCGAAATTGTAAATATTGGCTTTAAATGTAATGCTGTAGGAAATAAGTCGGTTACTGCTGGTACACAGGAATCCATTGTTGCTTGTCTATTATTAACACTTTGTGAAATAAAAAGGTTGCGGAATGGAGTATGGATATATTATGTTTGGTGAACGCTTGTGTGAAGGTGCTTTCGCAATCCACGGAGAAATGCAATATTAACTTTTCCTTGTAAATAGTGCTTCCACTATGGACATAATTGAAATAGCGCTAATTCAACATGTGTATAAATAAAGTCAATTCTAGCAGAACCGTAATATGTTTCTAATAATTAATGGGTTTACTGCGCAAATAAGATAATGTACTTGCCAGACAAAATTTAATAATATTCAAATCATTATGTAATAATAAAAGTACATAAGTGGTTGAGCAGGACGTTTTACTGTTTGACAAATAGTTAGCGGTAAAATGAAGTATACAGCGCAGCCCGTCGGAAACGACTTTACGAAATAAAACTACATGATTGGAAAAATATTTCAATTACTTTAAGTATGATTGGTAATAAAATGATTCGGATGAATTGACTACATTTTCACCTTTATACCATTTGCACATTTATTTGATGATACTCGTGAACCTCAGTAGTTTTCGTGGTTTTACAGTGGGTGGCCAAATTATTAGAAACATTCGTCAGTTTTTATTCTTTTCAACAAAATTACTGAAACAGGCGGTAAAAATCGATACAAACAATAGTTTTAAAGTAAATGAATCACAGACTTTTAAAGGGTTTTTAGTAGTAATGGGCATATCTCGAATGAAATCATCATTCGAAATATTCGAGTGCGCATATATATCGAGTTGCGAGTAATTCATTCGAATGATAAAAACTTCTTGAATACGTTCGTTTAGCTACGCGCGCATCTCGAATGAAATAGTTTTATATATTCGTTAACGCATGCATCTCTGAGATGCGAGTAATTCATTCGAATGATCGAAACTTCTTGAATGCGTTTGATTAGCAACGTGCGCATCTCGAATGAAATAATTCGTTACGTTCGATTACGCATGCATTTCCGAGATGCGAGTAATTTATTCGAATGATAGAAACTTCTCGAATACGTTCGTAGAGACGCGCGCATCTCGAATGAAATAATTCGAAATGTTGGATTATGCATGCATCTCTGCGATGCAAATAATTTATTCGAATGATAGAAACTAGAATACATTCGATTAGCAACGTGCGTATCTCGACTGAAATAATTCGAAATGTTCGATTACACATGTATTTCCGAGATACGAGTAACTCATTTGAATCATGAAAAATTCTCGAATACGTTCGTTTAACGACGCGCGAATGAAATAGTTCGTTATATTCAATTACGCATGCATCTTCGAGAT
Organism: Limonius californicus; assembly: GCA_014611495.1. Taxonomy (NCBI): domain Eukaryota; kingdom Metazoa; phylum Arthropoda; class Insecta; order Coleoptera; family Elateridae; genus Limonius; species Limonius californicus. The sequence continues at coordinate 14,232 of JABXWE010017705.1, forward strand.
ACGAGTAATTCATTCGTATAATAAATACTTCTCGAATACGTTCGTAAAGACGCGCGCATCTCGTTTGAAATAATTTGAAATGTTTGATTATGCATGCATGTCTGAGATGCAAATAATTCATTCGAATGATAAAAGCTTCTCGAATACGTACGAATAGCAACGTGCGCATCATGATTAAATAATTCGAAATGTTCGATTACGCATGCTTCTCCGAGATGCGAGTGACTCATTCGAATGATAAAAACTTATCGAATACGTTCGTAGCGACGGGCGCATATCGAATCAAATAAGTCGAAATATTCGATTAAGCAACATCACCGAGATGTTAATAGTTCATTTGAATAATAAAAGCTTCTCGGATTGTTTTCGTTTCATTTTTCGACTGGTAATCGAAATACCGTTTGTGCCTGTATATAATTTGAGTAGTATTCGAATGAATTTGTAATTAGAGAAGGTACTAAGAGAAAAACTACAAAGTAACATATTTGACTTGTTTTGTATGATGAGGCATGTGGAGCTGAGTTAGCAAAATAAGTTTTTATAATTCGAACTGACCAGGCTTAAGTTACGATTATTAACTTCTACTTTTTCATACTTAAATTAAAAAATATTAACTGTGTACTATTTTAGATTAATTATTAAATAATTAAATATATTATTGTCATAAGCTAGATAAATACATAAAATAATTTCAACAATATATGTTGCGGTTTAAAAATATAAAAAAACCAAAATCAATTACCATCATTTGTAATCTGTCTGGCCTTTTATTGTACATTTTCCGTTTAAAAAATTTCGTGGCTAAATTTGTCCTCAGTATAACGCTATAAAGATATGAACCGTTAATCAATTAATTATAATAAAGTAATTATAAATATTGTTAATATTTAATAACTTATAGTATAACACGGAAAACTATAAAACGGCATTTACAATCAGGTTCTTCTTATAATGTGACGAAATTTAAATAAATTTAGAAGAGAATCCTGTCGAAAACTGAAAAAACCATTCGAAACAAGAGCAGTGGTGCCAGGGAGTCATTATTCGAAAAGGGGGATGTGAGACATTTCTCTCATTGCTGAAATGCGCGCGCATTTTGGATTTCGAATGAATATCTCGATTATTAAAATCATTCGAATACTAATAATTGGATTACGCCTATCACTAGTTTCTATTAATGAATTTTAAAAGGCGATTACAGCAGCAATACGACCGGGCATGCGTTGTATACATTTGTTCGCATTTTCCTTATTTTTTCGCTGTGGTTCCAAATCTGTATTAGTTTTTCAATTAACCGATGTTTAGTTGTTATTAATTATCTCTTGACTAACTCCCTAAGGTTCTCTACTAGATTACGATTAGGAGAAGTTCCGAGCCAGGGTAACAAATGAATTTTTTGCAGTTTCAGCTACGCATAGACTTTCTTGGCATGGTAACAGGGTGATGAATCATGCCTACACCAAACATTTTTATTATTTCGAAACAATTCTTTAACTTTTAGTATGATTTTCGTCTCCAGAACATTTATATATTGGTGCTGGCGTGTGGTTTCTTCATAAAGGCGCCCAGTTCCAATTATGGACCATACCGTTATGCTCTAAGGATGTTCGACTCGTTGTACTATGCAGTCCTTAGAAATTTTTTCTCCAGGGCGTCACAAAGGTTGACTTGTCTGTCAAAACCTGAAATGTTGATCCGTCTGAGAAACATACCTGTTGTAAGTTGTTTTCGTCCACAAGTTCCAATACAACGTGCTTCAGGAAGTTCATTTTTGAAAGACATTCTTCGTATTCTATTTCCTTAGCAACGGAAACATTAGCTGTAGTTGCTATTTGCCTCTAAGAAAAATCTGTATTCTACACAAGAGCCACTACTTCTGCAATTTTTGTTAATATAACCCGTTTTTTATTTTAGAGTTTCACATTATCTAAATAAAATACTTGCTTGTGACTATATCGCTTTCAAATAACATGAAACATTGCTTAGAACACTATTCTAAAGCACAATTGCATACATAAACACCTTTAAAAAGCATCAGCGTTGCCGTTCTCGATGAAACTGAAAAAAAGTGGGTTCTTTCCGCCTAAAATCGCCTAAATTTCACCAATTAAGGATATGCAACCGAGAAAGCAGTCAATTGTATTGGTAGGCGCATATACTTACGTTTTGAGTCATCACGAGTTCAGAAATTGCAACATATGCAAAGTGTTTCTAATAATTTGGCCACCTCCCTGTACTTTCTCCTCTGTTAACATCTCCTGCCTAAGGTTGGAAAATATTACTACATTATTTATTTTAGATATTGTCTTAAACAGTTTTCCATTTTCTCAAATTGCTCAACTTAAGGGGCGTTCTCACGATTCAACTTTCGCTGAACAACTTTGTTGAAACCTAAGTTTCAGTTAACGTACTTTGTGATGTTCTAGGCCAAGAAATTTGACAAAATTTGCTTAACACTAAAAAGCTCTGAACGCAGCGTTTCTGGGTACGGACTTGGATTTTAAGGAAAAATCGTTTAGAGGCTTCATAAACACTGCTACAAGAATTAGCTGCGGAAGATTCCGATGGGCTTTTCTCTTATGTCTTGAAGGTTGTGGATATTAGAATTGTATCGTGTGCGAATCTCAAATTGTTCAATCGTTCGCCCTTGATGTTGATTCCTCTGTCTTCTCAATTCATTTTCTTGAAGATATCTTCCAGGGCTGTAATAAATAGTTTTGGGCTGATTGTATCCCCTAGTCTGAATAATAGGAATTGGATTTGTTTCTTTATGTAGTTCTATTGTGCAGCTGGCCTTTTCATACATATTGCGTAACAGCTTTGTATATCTGGAGTCAATCCAACTATTTTGGCTTCTTTCGATTGCCCATCTTTCTATTGTATCGAAAGGCTTTTCGTAATCAACAAGTATAAAATACAAGGGTAAATTATACTTATCAGCCTTTTCAATTAGAGTTCTAATGGTTAAAAAGTGGTCGTTTGTAGAGTATTCACTGCGAAATTCTGCCTGTTCTACAGACTGAGAGACTGATCTATTGTTTGCTCCAGTCTGTTTGTTATGATTTTTGTTAAAAGTTTATATAGCTGTGATAGGAGATTTGTTGGACGACGATTTTCTAGTAGTTTTCTATCGCCTTTTTTCTTCGCTGTATGCCATTCCGATGGTATTTCCGCATTTATTGAACATTGTCTTGAGAGATGTCATTACCGTTTTGTCTCCGTTTCTTAGCAACTCATCGATTATGTTATCTTTTCCTGGTGTTCTGTTGCTTTTGAATTTTTTATTGCTTCTTCAATTTCATCTTCTTGAATGTATGGTAATTGTTCGGAATTGATATATATGATTTTCGTTTTTAATTGCGGTTTTGTTTCTGGTGTTGAATCTTTGTTGATCTGTTTAGGGCTTTATAGAACTCTTCCGTTGTGGAAATAATTTTACATCTTTCTCTTGTTTCCTTTCCATTATGTTTGACTGAGTTTATTTGGGTGCGTCCATTTTCTCTTCATAGGCATTTTATTCCTTTATAATGTTCTATAAATTTTATGATTCGTTCTTCAGTTTTCTTATGTTGGTCTTCATTTACTTTTTTTCTAATCAGTTTAATCAAATCATATAGTTCCACGTTTGCCTTTTCTAATTTGTTTTCTTCTTTCTTCAAATAGTTTCTCTGTGTTGTCACTTAGCCAATTCGTTATGGTTCGTTGCTTTTCAGCAACTTGTTTTACTGCTTCTAATAATGATGATATAATTGTGTTTATTTCGTCTATACTTTTATCTTCTGATATATTTGTTTGTTGTAATTTATCGGATAACTTTTGTTAACTTTATATGTGTGAGTTCTTTCTTGTAGTCGGGTGGTATCTATCTTTGTGATATTCTTTTTAATATTTTAACCTATTCTATTTTAGCATTTATTTTTATGTGTCCTCTTACTAGTCGCTGGTCGCTTCCAGTAGAAATCGTGTTTTGTAATACTAGTGCTTTACTTAAATCTAATAATTTTATTGGCCACTAAGAATTTGTGCTCATGATAGTCTATTGTATTAATTTGCTCTTGATAGTTTTACGCCGTGTCGAAATATGATGAAAATGGTTTAAACTAGTATCATTTGATGAACAACAATATTTCAGAGGAGTTCAGACGATATTTAATTAACTTTACAAATACCCAAATCAGTATTGTTATAAAAATCATTGAAAAGAGCTACTTGGTGCTATTTATTATTTTTCAGAACATAATTTACTAATAACTTTCTGTGAAAAACAGCTCGATGTGATTTCAAATCTACTACACAACTTCATTTCGGTACAGATCATTTAAAAAGACTTTCCGGGGAAGTAACAGCTTATAATTGACTAACTAATAGTTATTAGGAATTGTATTGAGTTTTTTAATTACACATTCGAGGCGGTTGTGAGCTAGTGTTCAGCGCTTTAGACTTCTACGCTGAAGGTTTGGGGTTCAATCCCCAGTACGAGAACATCGGATTTGTAACGGGTGTTCTCCCTGGCAAAGCAGAGGTAAACCAACGGGACATTCTGCCTAGTAAATCTTCTCTGGAGTAGAAGTGTTTACACTTCCCGTGTTTCGGAGGCCATGTAAAGCAGTAGGTCTTCTACACAAGCATAGGAGAGAAGATCGCTATATCTCGTAAGAGATAACGCATCCAAAGAAGAAGAATTACTCATTCACAGCCTGATCACCGTTAAACCCAAATTATGAATTTTGGATTTCCCCCTCCTGAAGCCTGTACAAAGGAGACAAATGTAGCCGGTAATTATATGGTCTTTGTTTTCTTTGGAAGAAACTTGTCGTTAAAGCCTATATTGCATAGTTTACGTTAATACTGTAAACAAAGTTTTTGTGGACTGATTTGATTGAATAGGATTTCACAACTCGAAGAAAATATTTCACCATAGTATCCAATAACGAGGAAAAGTATAGATTTAATATTTAGTATTAGTATTGATTTGTCTACCACAAGAATGGTTGTCATACTTGGATTAATTTTTGTTTTTAATGAATATTTTTTTATTGCATAACATATCGCATCTCGCGATATAGTAGCAAGGTTAGACACTTTTGTCCCTTAACTTTTGTGATAATTTTTTACTAATTTGATTTCATAAGGTATTTGAAGGATTGGTTGCATATTTTAGCGACTCCCTTCTTAGGCAAGAACACAGTAGTAAATCAGCTAAACCAAAAACGCAAAAAAAATTACTGCTAAAATTGAACACTCCAGAGGCTCTCTTAAACAATGTAGTCGTACAAAATTATCGCCGTAACTTTTCATGACAATTAATTGGGCTGTCGGTAAAATTAGTTCATTGGAAGAGTAATGTGGTAAACACAGTCTAAAATTACACGTCATTTTACGCCGTGTGCTAGTTAGTCCGTGACATCTTCCATAATTTGAGTCAAATTTACCACTTGTACTTGTCATAAACAATGCTGCTCACTATATCATTTCAAATTTAAGAACTGTATTCTCACGACCCACTCGTGAGGAACCCCGACAGGAAACTTCAAACGCAATTCAAATGAGTGCCTCCCCTCCAATAACATCTCATGCTAACGTTAGTAATTTTGTTTTACTTGTAATTGTGTTTTATTTCACGTGCCCGTATCGTCACTATTATTGACACCATTAGGGTAATTTTATAGTATTTACATAATGGACAAAATATACTATAGATTTTGTAGTGATGGATCGAATGTATTATATGTTGTTGGTAATTTACTTAATGTTGCCTGCTATTATAGTAATGGCTGCCGTTTGATTGTGTTTGCGAACAAAATTGTTCAATTCATAGCACAAACCTTTTTTAAAATAATATGTAGAATTCAAACATATGGAGGACTTATACAGTATCATGAATTACGGTTTGGAATTACATAGCTGAGGTATTTGCACGTCAGTGAGTTAGAATTTGCAACTCGGCCGCGTATAACCCATATTTAAAACACTTAAATTTTATGCGGAGACTGTTTCAGGTTTAAAATCCTTTCTACGTGGAATTCACGCTAGATTCGTGCAAGTGGTACTATTATATGTAGAATCCATTTACGGATTACCTGCAAAAGCTCTGTAAAATATTAAAATTATTATGGTAGAACAAATAAAAACCAATGGTAACTGTTTTTACACGCCATAGAAATAATGGACAATGGATACTTTAAAAACGATTGAATGACATTGAATTTTAAAGGCACTGTAGTTAAAATTTCCATTCGAAACGATGCATATAGCTTACGAGTCGAAAACGATTGATTTCTTAAAAATGGTAGAGAACATTAGAGTAAAGCTCTACGTTGGAGGAAATGTAAGACTTATTTTTCGTTAAAATGGTTGGAAATATCTGAATTTACGTCAGATACTGTATACAAATTTAACATGTCAATTCTTACATCGCGAGAGTTTGAACACTTTTCAGTCGTTATAAATGGTTGAAAATCTTTAGACTTATGTAAGACAGTGTAATGAAACGTTAGATTGGAGAAAATGTATTTTTCTTATGCTACGAGGCATCCAAAGGCTAAAAATTGTTCCAACTATCTGCGTGTGCACGAGATACTGTACATAAATATAAATTGCGGCAACATGAAAATTTGCCTTGAAAGCCTGACGACTTCTCTTCTCGAAATGGTTGAAAACCTTTACACTAATATAAGACAATGTAACAAAACGTTAGATTGGAGAAAATGTATTTTTCTTATGCTACGAGACATCCAAAGGCTAAAAATTGTTCCAACTATCTGCGTGTGCACGAAATACTGTACATAAATATAAATTGCGGCAACATGAAAATTTGCCTTGAAAGCCTGACGACTTCTCGTCTCGAAATGGTTGTAAACCTATCGATTTGTATAAAGCGCTGTAACAAAAATTTGGGATAAGGGAAAATGTAAATGTGATATGCCGTGAGAGTCTGGATTTCTGCAAGATACTGTAGCCAAACTTTGGGTTGCAGAAAATGTAAATTTCTTCTGTTTTGAACATCTTTATAGTCGTTAAAAATGGTTGGAAATGTCTGCATTTGCCCGAGATATATAGAAATTGTATTTGAGAAAACATAAATTTATTACGCTGTAACAGTGCAAAACTGTTAAGTTTTCAAAAATTATTTTAAGCCCCTCTACTTGTACAAAACTGTAGTAGGAGAAAATATATATTTCTGATGCTTTAAGAACTCGAAGGCTTTTGCGTCGACAAAATTAGTTATAATTTTTTGGATATGCATAAAACACTGTATATAAATTGAAGTTTCGACAACACGTAAATCTCTTGTTTTGTGATACCTAAGGCTGTTTAGTCTATAGAAACTATTCCAATTTTTTGTATTTGTGCAAAATGCGTAGGAGAATATGGGGTAAATGCCTGAGGACTTTTCATTTTCTAGAAATAGTTGAAAACTTTTGGATTTGTATGCATTATAGCAAAACTTTGTGTTGATGAAAATGTAAATTTATTATGCTTTGAAAGACTCAAAACTGTTAAGTTTTTGCAAATATTGCGACTAATGTTGTTAGTTCTGTAACGGCAAAACTATGAGAAGTTTGCATAACTTCCTTTTACTCTATACAATTCGTACGATAATTTACCTTGAGCGGTTATGGTACTGGTAGTTACCATATTGCATTTCCAAAGTTCTCGAAAGAAAAACCTCTGCCTGTCGCAGCCTCGCATTTCAATTTGGAAAACTTTGTCTAAAACTTATACCCACACCCTGTGCAGCGAGTTCAAGTCTTGTAGATTACTATTGCAGAAAAAAATATTTTAATAGTGGATTCCGTGAACGTGAATATGCAATTTTCTTGTTTAATATTAGTTATGCATGTAGAGCAGGATTTGTAAACGATGAAATTTTTAGTTGCATATAGGTTTTAGTGGCGAGCTTGTATTTTGAAGGCTTCAGCATTGTCTAATATAAGACCGAATAATGGAATGTTTTGTTCTACTTATATTTTCAACGACTCGTCGCATCATCATATGCTTAAAAATACTGTGCATTGAAATAATTGCATTTTAAAAATAAACTGTGAATTTCTAAGATTTTATTTGCTTGTACATTCTGCAGATTCTCTAGCTCTCGCGTCGACAATCAAACACGTGGAAAGTATGAAAACAAACCTGACAAGCAGTCTCTAAAACTGGACGTTGAGTATAAACTCCAGTGGCATATTATTTGCGTTACATAATGTTGTACGCCATTATGTGCCAGGGCACTTATATAGTTAACATCCCTGACAAGGCACTTACGACATAACTTCGTCGAGTGTGTTCCAGTGCGCCTTGTTTATCCCCTTTAAAACTTGTTAAAGACTTAGTTAAGCCGTCAGAGACCAAATGAATATTCAGTGTTGCTAACTTAGAATGTGTGGGGGCATAGTTTAAGTTATCCGACTCGAATCTCTAATTAAATGGGCTTATTTGATTCCGAGTTGAGATTAGATTATCGCATGACGTCCGCTGCTACTTAAAACCGCGAAGCCTCTCTGTGGATGGTCACTTTGCCTACTTTGCAGTCGTTTGCCATTTCGAAATCAAGTCCCACGCAGAAGGCAGCTTCAGATTAACCAAATCCAAAATTTACCAGTTGTAATAATTATTATTCATGCGGCGAAGGAGCGAACATAAGCAAGTGAAACGAGGGTCGGCTTTACGGCGTAAGGAGCATTACACCTGATGTATTCGTAATATGGAGCAACGAGGGCCTTTCACGAAAATGTCCTGGCAAATTTTTGTAACTTCCCATAAAACTACATCACGCATTTGTTAAAAAAAATTGCTTGGAAGTAACGATACAGAGCGAGCCTTCGTAATCCTTTGACTCCCCAGTGTAGTTATTTGGATATATTGCGAAGGTCGGAATCCCAAAACACCCCTAGGTCTTTATAAATACAAGTTGGGAAGTTAACCCTAACGCAATCCTTATTGTTATCATATTATTTATTAGTGGAAGACCGAAAATCGGTTAATTTAGCGAGATTTCGACCTATATCTGATATTTATTTACTAAATTCGAGGAAATTTATGGATGTTGATGAATAATTACGACTAATATTTGAAAGAATTTATAATTTGTTAGTTACTGCAGTGCAAATATTATAGTTTCACTGCACAAACATTTGTGGAATGCAAAAGTGACTTTTTGGGCTCGGATAGTTAGAAAATAGAGACTAAAATATATGAAGCCTCTGATGGGATATACAACCCAAATAACAATATCAGGACATATAGGTATGTTTTACCACATGCAACAAACGTTGTAAAGTTTAATAAACATAGCACGGCAATTATAATTTAAGCTATAATTGTTTAAAGCGTTAGTAAAAAGGAGCTTCAAATTAACTACCTATTGTTTTCTTTTCTATCATATACATACATATTTTTTCCTAATTGGCTAGCATACGGAAATCGTTTCAAGATAGTTTATCCATTTTTCCTTTTGTTTCAGGCACACAACATAATATTATTCTTTTTTTATAATTTTATTACATATTCAAGTTGGGCTTAAGTTATAAACAATTTTCAATTCTTAGTTGTATTTTTATCAATAACAAATAAATCTCAAAATACGTAACCCCAATGTTTAGTGGAAATTTATCCCCATAAAAATTGTTTAATGAACGCCCAAAGTAACCTTATGGTTATGTTTGGGGGAACGAATGGTTCAAGAACATGTTTTCTAAATCTCTTCCGTTTTCGACCTTCATCTGGGTCTCCGTCTGTCTCTGTCTTTCCAGGAGTCTGGCAGAAAATTCCATTTACGTACAACTTGCGGTTGCCTCTTTCTATCCTTTTTGTGGTCTACCACCAATGTATAACTTTCTTTGGTACTCTTTGTGCTGGCATTGTAATCACATGACCAGGCAATCCTAATTGCCTTTGTTCTATTTCTTCTTCGGCGTTGGTCTTCACTTATATCACGTCTCTAACATATTCATTACTCTTCCTTTATCTTCTCGATAGGCGCGCTTCTCCAGTGATCCATTTCTAGGACTTTGCAGTGTGCCTTATATTTTTCCGTCAGCTGCCACACTTCTACAGCGTAAATTACTATACGCTGTGAATAGATTTATAATATTGCTGTGTTACATAGGGCTCCAATGAAGATAACTTAACTTGTTTCTAAATTTAGTAAAACTATATTTTGCCACACTGTGCAGAAATAGATTGTTTAACCACATATGGATCGATGTGGGTTTGGCATCGTAATGCTGTGTAAACTTGGATTCTATGTCCTCGGGTTGTTTTAATTAGATTATAGTCATGTTGATAAAGGTGTAGAGAAAAGTTCTCAGTCTTATTTGTGCATTGTTGAGCTGCAATTATCAAAATATTAATAAAATTGAAATCAAATTAACAGTTACATTTTATTTGTCAGTCCAAGATATTTTATCTCATTTTTCACGGGAAGTCGGATACCATTCATTGTCACTTCAGGGCATTCAGCTTGACGATTTGTAAAAGTAACATGTGCTGATTTAAGTTGGTTCACTGTTACTCGACACCTACCGAGCAAGTCGTTGAGGAGGTTGAGATGGTGCTGGAGGTTCTCTGGGGCCACTTGTGGATTCTCGTTTAAGGAAATTAGTGCGGTATCGTCCGCAAAAGTATTTTGTTTGAAAATAACGATCGGACAGGTAGGATATGAGTAAAAGATAATAGAGTGTGGGAAGAGTAAGCTTTAATTTGTATAATAGTCCGGTATGCCACACACGGTCGAATGCTTGTTGTATGTCAAGGAAAGCGGCTGTGCATACTTTCTTCTGTTCTAGACTTTTATGTATTTCATTCACTATTCTATGACTTTGCTGAATAGCGGAGTGGTGCTCTCTGAAGCCAAATTAGTGTGATGGTAAGATTTCATTTAAGTCAACTGCCTGTGTTAGTCTTTTCATCAGAAGTCTTTCCAAAATTTTGGACATAGTTGGAAGCAAGCTAATGGGCCGACATGATGCTACATCTTGTGGTAGTTTACCAGGTTTGTGGATCATTACTATTTGGGCGAACTTCCAAGTTACTGGGTAGTATGCCAGCCTTAGGATACCATTGAAGATGGTAGTAAGTAATACTATTGCTTTTCTAGGCAGTTGTTTAACAATAAGTATTAGAGGCGAGATCAAGTCAAACCCAAGAGCTTTATAGTTTTTGCCAATAGAAATTTCGTTTTTCACTTCCGCCGGGGAGAAAGACTCAATAGGTAACGTCATTGGGCAGGGACTATGCAGGAAATTCTCAATTTCTTGGTCGTTATTATTGTTATTTGTTTGAGGTGGATTAAAGACTGTTGTTAGATGCTCCGCAAATATTGTTACCTTTTCCGGTTCACTTTTCCTCCAGTAATGTAGGTTTCAAACGTAGCGTTTCTGATTACTTGCAACGCCGACTTTAGTTGCCTTGTAGGTCTGTTATATGTGTTCCTATCAATAGGGTTTCGATTTCTTTGCCATAACCCTCTGGCCCTCCTTTCTTTTTGCAATAAGTTCGCGGATGTGTAAATGTGTGTTGTTTGTGGTAATCATATCTCGACCTGTCATTGGGGTAGATTTCTAAGCTGCTTCTTGTATTACACAAGTGATGTAGCTAGTTGCAGTGTCAAGGTCATCGGGATGTGTTAGGTTGAGATTAATATTAAGATGTTCATCGATATGTGCTTTAAAGACATCCCAATCCGTTTTGGATGAGATGAACTTAGGAGTGTCAGGTAGGCAGATGACATGAGTACTAAGTGTGGCAATTATAAGGGTATGATCGGACGAGAGATCCCAGTTAGATGCCATATTAAGATAGTTTGGTGAAATACTTTTGATAACGAAGAAGTCAATTAAAAAAAAGTTGTGTTTAAAAATAAAAATTGATAATTGCTTATTTACCACCAAGCTCAAAGCACGATTTTTCTGCAGCTCAGCAAATATATAAATTTGTGTAATATTATGTGCTTTTTTGTAATAAAACAAAGCGTTAAGATTAGGATTTGAGTACATCTTCGAAGTGTTTTAATTAATTTTCGGCCGAGATTTTGGATAAATTTCGACAAAATAAGAATTTCGTCGCAGAACGGAATAAGTGTCCCTTGATTGTCGATTGATTATTTGCTCGTATTTTGCGCATGGATTGGTCAATAATTGGAATAACAACAAAACATAAATGTCAATGTCATCCGATTATTACTGCATATGTATAAGATATAATTAAAAATAGGTATCAATATGAATAGCATCATGTACTAATCAAATAATAGTGCTTCATTACATTGATATTAAGAAGAAACATCACAAAACTTATGATAAAGTCGAATTTGGAGGTTAGAATATTATTATAAACAATACAAGTTCTACGAACAAGCATTCCATTAATAGAAAAAGGATCTACTTACTTGTTGGTAAAGTTTAAATTAAATAAACGACGTTCTACTGCCTCAGTTTCGTCAACACATTTATGGAACATGAGTTGCTGCCCTCATATTTTGTAAGCTTGTCCACGTGCCACAAGATCGATTTTCTTGCTTCGTTTTTTGTAACATATTATATTCTAAGTATTCTCTATGTCTTGAGTACTGTGTCAATATACGTTTTGAATAGGGTCGGAGAGATACAGCTTCCTGGTAGATGTTTTATAATTTCAAATTTAGCTGTTAGTTCTGTTGCCACTATTATTTTTGCTTTTCGATTTCGATAAAAGTTTTTCACAGCTTTAACAAAGATTTTATGTATACCACTGCCGTCCGATACTTCCCATAGCTTTCCGTGGGGGACATTAATATATACCTTTGCATGTTGAAGATCATCAAATATAATTCCCGTCTTGTTTCTATATTTTGTTTGAATTATTAGAGACATTAGAGATTGTCAATGCACGACTTCTCAGCTCGAAATCTGCATTGTTCTTTAGCTTGTCGCCCATTGTTCCTCTACTAAATGTCTTATTATCTTTCCAAATAGTTTGCTAAAAGTGTTAGTCACTTCAATGCCGCCATAGATTCCACACTGGTTCCTTTTTCCTATATCCCCATTATTAATGGCATTGCTTATCATTGTTGTTACCTCTCTGTGTAGGTTTGTTGACATATCTTTTAATAATTTTCCTGTTAAACCTTCTGGTCCTGTAACTTTACCGTTTTTCAATTCTCTGATGCTTTTCCGTACCTACTTGCAATATTGTTATATCTGTCTGATGTTCTCTACTGTAGCCTTTTCTCTGTGTCCGGCCTCCATATTGCTCATAAATCTCCACGCTTCCGTAGCTTTCCTCCTTCCTAGAAAATGTAACGGAATCATAGAAATTTGTTCCATAAATGTGGTTGGAACATAATATTAAGGTCAGCATTACGTACAACTTATTTTTTACACCTTGACATTTGTTTATAAATACTGAGGTTAGTTTTGATATTTTCTTTTTCTAGTTGTTGACAACATATTGGAGATGTAATTGTTTGATGAACGTTTGATTTCAACATTTCTAAAGCTTTAGAAGCAAGCAAACTTGACTTTTCTGTCATGTCACTGTTTTAACGATGTGTATATAATAGCTAAAACGGCAAGAAAGACATGTTTGGAAGCATTTATATCTAGTTAAAGTTAGGGCAAGGAGTTTGGTTAGAAAAACCGTTACACACACAACGTATTGTTCTACATTATTTGATTTCTTCAGTCTTTTTATAGAGAAAATAGTTTCCTCTTGATATTGTAGGCGACCCAAATAACAATTTATGAAATTATAGCTCTTATTAAACTGAAAGCAAATCGCCATAATCATAGTAGGGTAGGATCTTGTTTTTGTAGATTCAGACTTTACACAATCTTTGACGCATTCTTGGCGTTACATGTGCATTAAAGATAATACTTTAATAAAATAAAATAATTCTGTGCATGCTCCAGTCAGAATTCTGATACCTGAAGGTGGTCTGCTATGATATTTTTGTCTTCGGTTCTTATCTATCTAGATATACCTTCTGCTACTATTTGTGTGTAAAAAGGAATTTAGAAAGTTTACGGAAGACCTAAGCACCTTTAAAGCAGACATTTTCGTTTAAAACGAAGCTTTTATACGTAGATAAGGGTGCGAAGATAAAACAAGCCCTCAGAATTCCCCTGGCGAACGACAACACCATACCCTTAATTCAAAAGAGCTTATATTAACCTTATTAATTTACAGCGCTTCCTGTCCTGTATTTCCTGCTCAGCCCTTCATAAATTTCTTTCTGAACGGCTTTTTTGCTATGCAGCAACAATGTATTGGAACAATACATTGAAATGCTTCCTGGCGTTGGTGTTGGATAAAGCCGACCTGAAAATGCCTATATCCTGCATATTATAATGGAAGGAAACTTCCCAACTGGAATTAGTGAGTGTGGTGGGGTAGTTAGAACTAATTTACTCCAGGTCCATTCTGTTGTGTGAGGTAACATTGGCATGGCATAAAATACGTTGTTATAAACCTTTCGGTTAATCAAGGAGCAAGGAAGTAGCGGGGACTAATTGGATTTTCCTAACCTTATCCGATCACACAGCAGCCGGCTTCTTGTTTGTGTAATAGGAGATGAAATGTATTCACATCTCGCCCCTATTAACTCGTCAGCGCAAATTTCGATGAAGTTGCTGTACCTAAAAAATTGATAACAATCTTCCCAAAAAAAGTGAAAGTGGGATCACCGCAATATTCTAATTCCAAATTGTTATTATGACACACGATCAAACAGACTTCAATGTTAAACTGCGGTTCTCATTCGGCATGCACTTAGCTTTAGGTAAATTGATAATGTTCCGGACATAAGTTTGCTGGAAAATCGAAATTACGTGTCATAGTACTTATGAAAACATTAACACACTAACAACTTATGTTATAGTAAGGTAGCTAATTAAAGTTTTCTTCATGGTTCAGTTATTTTTGTTTTTAGCCAGACTCATGCGATTTCTACCTTGTTGATAAAGTGTTGCAGCTCTGAATAATCTAGCAAGAGATTTCTGATTACAAATATTAATATTTCTATGCTTTCGATACAATTCATAATATTCAAAGTATTCCAAGTGTACACTAGTGCAAGATGTTCTAGCCGTTCCAAGTAAAACAAAAAATCCTGCACGTAATGAAGGCTACATCTCTCGTATTACCTACAACTTAAAAGTTGTTTGTTATGTAAAGCTTGAAAGTTTTGCGGCTATTTAGATGTCAGATGTGTCATTATTATCGATTTCTAATGCGTCATGTCGTCTAGATACAAAACGTATAATATTGAATGTGTGACGGTCAAACGATATTGATTCAAATGAGGAATTCTCCACTTTACCGCAATGCATGCTATAATGTGCTTTATACAGCAATCTTATTATTTGCTCCTTTATTAGTAATTATCCAGCATGTACGAGCACACGTAATTATTTAAAATACAGTCTTTAACGGTATTCCAAACGCATTTTCCATCCAATTTTCGAGAGTTTTCTTCCTGAATACACAATTTCTGTTCCTCTAAACTGTTCGTGTTTGTAAACTGAGTCTTTTAAGCTACCCCATTGAAAACAAATTACATATGTGCCAAGAAATCTGGAGACCTTCTCGCTTGAGTAAGTTGGTTCAACAGTTGGCGGATTAGGGTTAAAGGTTTTCCTAACAAGAAACCTCAATGGTATAACAACTTTCCTAATTTCTTAAGAATCGACACCAGTACTTAACCATTCAGCAATGTGGCAGATGTAATATATAAGACATTTGGAACAAAGAACTTGTGTTCTGCCGTTTTCTTAGACATTAAACAAGTATTCCATGAAGCCTGGCATAAGGACCTTCTCAAAAATAAAGAGTGAATGGCCGTACCACTACTAACATCTTTTAAAATCATACTTATCATGTAGCTACTTCCAAGATAAACATGGAGAGGAATTATCGGAAATACATCCCTTCACATCCGGAGTTCCCCAGGAAAGTGTATTGGGACTCCTGCTGTATCAAAGTTATACATCAAACTTGCTCCCTGCCCCATACACCGAAGTATGGACTTCTGTCGACGGCACAGCCATTTTAGCAACAAACGAAAATGTAACTCATGCCTCACAGAAGGTTCAAGACCATCTACTTCTACTACAGATGTGGTTAGAAAAATGGCGAATATAAGTCAATGAGACTAAGTCAGTGCATGTAACTTTTAGGTTAAACGGCAACAGTGCCCAAAAGTTCGTATCAACAATATTGGAATGTCACAGGCCAACGAATCAAGATTCAGCAATGCCGTTCTAGGGAGAGAAAAAGTTGCACCTCGCGCAGATTGTTGATTAGGGAAAGGCAACGGAGCGTTAAAATTTTGTTCATTTACTGTCTACAGACTAAAGTGCATAAACTTAATGTTAGGTATACATATTAAATTTTACTTATATGTAGTAATGCTCGTACTTTTATTGTTACAGAAAATTCTTTCTTAATATTGTCATCTGCCGTCCTTATCAGAGTAATTACAATAGTAATTAGTAAGGAAATAGTAACTAGAAGTTGAAAATGAAATGCGGAAATAATAAAACTATTGCTAGTTATTGTTTTCCATTTGTATGTTACATTTCGTAGTAATTACATTATTTTTATAAAATTTTCGTTTATTCTAGAAATAATGTCGAAGTTAGGTTGCGGGAAACCGTTAGCTACTGACACACCTGAAGTAGTGTTCAAAGTGTATGAAATGTTAAGAACAATTGCTGATAGAGAGGTTCATATTGCGAATTCTTCGAAAGTGGATCTAAAAAACCATTTATCGGAGGCAACGGCATTTTGAAAGGATTAGAACAAACGGAAATTTCAAAGGGTGCTATGTTCGTTTGATTTTTCCGCTTCTTACGGATTAAAGTCTTATTTTATTGGCCGCTCCGTAGCTAATTACTATCTTATTATTTTCCCAATACAGTTTAGTGGACCATGTTTTTGTTATCCTAGAGAAATGCTGATGAATATTTTGTCTACGCGCTTGACCGTGAACGTTTGCTGGAAATTTCCTGCTCTTGAGCTACGTGTTACTTTGTTCTAGAATTCATGTAATATGGCGAAATACTTTCAGATGCTGCATAGTTGCGTTGCAATTTTTCGGAAGTCGACTTAAGATCTTCTTTCGACCCGGTTGCTTGCTAAGACCTCAGCACCGTCGACAAGTACTGCGAGGGGGGGGGCTTTGGTTTCGATGGGTGTCCATTACGTGAATTTTCGTGTCGCTGTTATCACCGTGGGGTGAACAAAACCATCGACAAGTGTCGGATTTAAGAAACACGTTGGATTTAACCCTTGGAAGGCAATTCATTGCGAATTTGCTTATTGCTTTTGCGAATTAATATCGAACCCCTGTTGTGACTCTATGGATATGCCGCTTCTGCGATAAATGCTCTGGAAGTTTGTGCGGCGAATATTTTATTCTCGATTGGCAAAAACATCTAAGGCCTCCGTTTTCCGAAGAAATTCCTTTGTGATTGTGCAAGGTGATGCAATTTCTGTTAGAGTCCAGTTGGTGTGTGTGTGTGTGTGCATCGCCCGTTTCGCAATCTAACACCCAAGGGCGTACTTGCATTTCTTTCCAAGAAAGAACCTAGGAACACTGCAAATTGTGCCTCTCTCTATACTCCCTATCTGAAGAAAACTAAGGTAAACTTACCAATGTACCATACAGTGATTTACCAGTGCTTCGTTGGTAAATAAGAAACAGAAGAGCTTAACTTCCTTATCATATTAAACGCGAGGCAAGCTCCGTTGCCCATCGTTTCATTACTTGTTAAGGTTGAAAGGTATATAATTTGTAAACTCGAACGTCGCTGACTGCGTAGATCTGTTTGTTTATTAAAGTAAATGTCGTATGCCAATGCCGGCGAGCTTTTTTTTTTGTTTGGACCTCCCAACTTCCCTTTTCTTCAACTACAGTTATTACCTTGTTGATTGTATTTTATTTTGGACTATGTGTGTTATCAATTACAAGCAATATTTGTCTTAAAATTCACCATATCTTTTATTTCTGTGTATTTTATGGTGCATGAATTTTGTAAACATTAAATACAGGAGGAGGCACAACAAGGGTGAGTTCGAGCTCCCGTAAGCTGCTGCTTTCTTCGCCTTCCCACGAGAACCGGCAATCAGCTGTAATTTGGATGGTGGCGCCCACTAATTTTGACTTTCCCTGTACATAACTACGTAAAATTTCGTTTCTTAAGCGTTTCTCGTGAACAAGCTCTACTCCTTTGAGTTAAGCATTTTCATCTTGTCGGACAAAAAAGCTCGGTTGGCCCCTAACACGGGAGACGATGATAATGTGGAAAATCTAGAAAATTTCAAGGTATTTAAATAACCAAACGCAACCGACAGAGAAAATCTCCCATAACAAATTTAGAAGATTTCAAAATATATGACTTCCGAATTACAGTGCTTAGGTATACACCTTGACAACTAACTAACATAAAAAACTCATATAGCGAAAAAGAGAAAGGAACTGGATCTGAAAATAAAAAAAATGCACTGGTTAACTGGAAGAAGGTCTCCCCTTTCACTTGAGAATAAGGTGCTGATTTACAGAGTTCATGTTAAACCCACTTGAACATAAGGTATGTCAAATATGAACATAATTCGAAGATTACTGGTCAAAGTTCAGCGAATGAGAACAGATTCGGAATGGAATATAAGAAACCAAACAATCCACCCTGATCTGAAAATCTCCTTGTTGAAGAGGAAATTCGTCGACGCGCGGACAAATACAAACAGCTTTGAATCACATCCTAATCCATCCGTTGAGGTCCTGCTTGAAGAAGAATCATTCAGAAGATTGAAGAGGAAATGGTCTTGTGACTTAACTACAGTGTCACAGTAGGGTGGTCACAAGGTATAGGGGAGAATTTTTTTTTCGTCATATCTTCCGGGGGACCCCCCTAAAAGTTGCCAATTGGCTAGAAAATATGATTGGCAAAGTTTCAGATCAACTCGATAACGTTAACCCGTGCCTCACTGAGGTTAAAGTTTAGAAAAATTGCGATTTTTAACAAAAAGTCGAAGATTTTCCTCGATAAAATGGAAACCATACGTCCTAGAAACTTCATTCTTATCTCATTTTATAGGAAATTTTGTTGCCTTGAAGTTTTATTTTCATCATTTTTTTGCTAAAACTTATAGATTTAGTGGTATTTAGCATTTTTTAGGTCAGGTCGTGGTGCATAACCTCATAAGTGACTTTTCATGCAAAAGCATAAAAACATTAAAACGTTCAATTACATCTGCTTTCCAGATTTTACTTTTTGTATTTTTCATTTTTTACATCAAAAAGAATTTTGTTGGAGGTGTTTTAAAATGTAAATGCAACAAAATCCAAATTGAAAATGAAGGAATTAATTTGTCTACATTCAGATACAACTTGTAACAGAAACTGCCGTTGTTCTTCGTCTTTCGTCAAACAGGAATTGAAATATTGGATTAATTTTACCCCCCCCCCCTTTCAGCTGTGTCATTAACCACCCTTAAACCGTTTATTATTTTTTTAGTTTTTAAATAATGTAAATTTTCATACCATACGTCGGGATCAGTATTTAAAAATTCTGTATTGATACTAAATCTCTTAAAAAAATTTAGAGTTCTAGGAGAAACAAAAAAGCAGCTTGTTTGTCTAATAAATGATCGACTTGTTTAAGACTGAGTGTTGCTTTTACATCCCTGTCATCACAATCATTCTCGTCATTTTTTACTGCAGACCTTAATTTTCCAACAATGCTTGTTTTAGCAATTTTTCCCAAAGTATCATCGAAAAATCAAAATGCAACTTGCTCCGAGTTGAGATACCACAGATGGTTTATCATTTTAGACAGTAGTTTGTCTGCAACCTCTTTACCAATTTTCCTGTATTTAACAAAAGATTTTAATAATTGTAGGTCTTGGTTGGGGGCCAAAGTGGGTTTGGGGGCGTTGAACCACGCTTTTACATAAATATTGATTATAAATAAACAAATATCTTCAATACCTTCTTTCTCTGAATCAGTTAACGAAAATTAATCCCTGAAAAGGTATATTTTGAGAGAATAAATGGCCTTTGCCATCCATCTAGCGTGATGAATAGCACCCGGTACCCATACTATATTCAAGCTGAGGAACACCTATCAACTGTTCTTCTTTTCCACAACTAATCAAAATCACTACCCTCTCTATATTTTCTTTACTCGACATAGCTGGAAGCATTCTCCCATCCCAGTACACAACAGCTTCCTCTAAATCGGAATTCCTGAATCTATTTTTGAAGAAGAGTATTGAAGGTATTGAAGATATTTGTTTATTTATAATCAATATTTTTGTAAAAGCGTGGTTCAACGCTCCCAAACACACTTTGGCCCCCAACCAAAACCTACAATTATTAAAATCTTTCGTTAAATACAGGAAAATTCATAAAGAGGTTGCAGACAAAGTACTGTCTAAAATGATAAACCATCTGTGGTATCTCAACTCGGAGCAAGTATAAATACAGAATTTTTAAAAACTGATCCCGATGTATGGTATGACAATTTACATTATTTAAAAGCTAAAAAATAGTGAATGGTTTAAGGGTAGTGAATGACACAACTGAAAGGGGGGGGGGTAAAATTAATCCAATATTTCAATTCCTGTTTGACGAAAGACGAAGAACAACGGCAGTTTCTGTTACATGTTGTATCTGAATGTAGACAAATAAATTCCTTCATTTTCAATTTGGATTTTGTTGCTTTTACATTTTAAAACACCTCCAACAAAACTCTTTTTGATGTACAAAATCAAAAATACAGAAAGTAAAATCTGGAAAACAGATGTAATTGAATGTTTGAATGTTTTTATGCTTTGCATGAAAAGTCACTTTTGAGGTCATGCACCACGACCTGACCTGTAAAACGCTAAATACCACTAAATCTATAAGTTTTAGCAAAAAAATGATGAAAATAAAACTTCAAGGCAACAAAATTTCTTATAGCATGAGTTAAGAATGAAGTTTCTAGGACGTATGGTTTCCATTTTATCGAGGAAAAACTTCGATGTTTTGCTAAAATTCGCAATTTTTCTAAACTTTAACCTCAGTGAGGCACGGGTTAACGTTATCAAGTTGAACTGAAACTTTGCCAATCATATTTTCTAGCCAATTGGCAACTTTAGGGGGGTCCCCCGGTAAAAATTTGAACATTGATTTCTTGTGACCACCCTAGTGTCACAGCAAGCATGTGAAATTTCCAGGGTAATGTCGATGAACCTAATCCCAACACATCCACGGAATTCCAATCAGCTCATAGGACTTAAGTATAATGTATATTACACGTATTACTCGGTTCTGATTGCTACTAAAATAGTTTAGAAAAATGGTTGAAAGAACCTCTGAAATCGTATGTTGCTCGAGCCCCATATCGAACCAAGCGCAATAGTTTGTACATTGGCGTTTTCTAGGTCTAGTTTGATAAAACAAGACATACTGTTCAGAGGTGTTTTTAGATGATAGCTAGGTGTTTGAGAAGGTATGGTACAGCAGGCTCCTATTCAAATTTAGAAATATTTTTCCATATCAATATTACATTAAAGTCATATCTGTCAAATCTCTATTTTCAAGCAAAAGTTGGAAATCGCACCTCCCAGCTTTCTCCAATTACAGCGGGCGTCCCCCAAGGCACTGTTTTGGGACCAGTACTGTATCTTCTTTTCGCTGCCCACTAACCGCAAACTCTGGACATAATAATTGGAAGATTTGCTAGTTAGCTGGTCCATCCAGTAGATATACGGTGTAACTAACATATTTGCTCAAACTTTAGGCGCGAGTTCTCCACACCAAAAATAAGAAAACATTATCTACCACGCCACATCAAACATTTACAGAAAAAAACTCTCTGACAATGAATAATACTTATCCAGTGCCGACTCTCTTGACCGTAATAGTTTAAGTCACGTCCATTCACTTCACCATCACCATCAAAAAAGTTGATTCTGAAAGCAATTTAAAAATTGAAATGTTCTCTGATCTCTTCGGGTCATTTTCATTTAGTTCGTGCACCAACACTATTCTAACTGACGTTCTACTAGTTGATAGATATCTTTGACTTATGGGAATCCTCATCCACTGCCTCTAGCATTGCTAGTTCATTTTCCATTTTCGTAATAATTTTTCTGGAATTAGCAAATTTTCCTATAATTCTCACAAACGTTTCAAGGCGTCTAATATTTTTTCAGACGGTGGTCTTCTAGGTGGATAGCCCCAGATACAAAAATAAGCAACAAATCTGCGTCTGCGTTATTTGAAACCATCTTACGTAAAATGTAAGTAAATTGACAGCTCGTGGTTTCCTATTTTCGAAAGGTATACTTTAAGATTAATATTTTTAAATAAACAAAGAATATTAATAAGACATCTGTAAAAATATTCATTTATAATGCAAAGTTTTGCCTTAAATAGATTCAATAACCCGTAATGTATAAAAAATCTTTTCATGTGTTTAATTTAACTTTATACCAAACAAACTTGCACGAATTTAGTTTGCAATATCAACAGTTAGCGGTTCATAAACAGTAAAAAGGCGATTTTTAATTCAACGAATTTAAAAGAATAATTTAAGCCGTTGTGTGCAGTTCAGCCTAAATCAGTATAGATTTAAATTTCTCCAGGCCTTCAAAACATCACAACCTGACGCTAAATTTACTCTCTGTAAAGTTTGCTATCGATTCTTGACAAGATAGTATTTGTGTCGAGATCATGTATATCGGAAACCTTTTCTCTGGTTTTTCCAAGACTGCGGAGAGGTTAATTTAGTCATCAATCTTCCTTTGTCAAGTTTAACTGAAATCCTTTTAAACAGATCTTTGTGGGCTGAAGCGAGGGTGTATGCTGGTATTCTCAAAAAGAGGTGCGAAAGAGAACGGCTTTGTCGTAAAAAATTGAAAGTTCTAAAAAAAGTACGTGGTGCCAACTGCGATCTTGTTTGCTCTAATGATTTACAAGTTCTAACGAACTCTGACACCGCGAGCTATGAACAACTCTTGCACATATGTAACTGCATGAAAAAAATAGAAAACGAACGAAACACTTTACTGTAATACGGAATCGTGATCTGTTCATAACACTTCCGGGTTACCATGAGAGGCACGCCAGGAAGACGATTTGCATACATAACTTCATTTAAAATACAAATTAATTTGAATTCTGACGGGATGGAGCTCACCGAAAGCGGTTTTATATTAATTTTACATGGGTATGTTACATTTAATTTTTAATTCCAACGCTTAAGTTAATATTTATGTATAGCAAGTCAAATGGGAACGTTTTAAGTATCTTTTTCTTTATTTGTGTATTAATTCCGTATCCCTTCCACCAGTTTCAACTTTTGTTAGCGCAAACCCCGTAGACCTTTCAATTTTACTAAGAACATTTAGCTGCATACTGTATGGTTATATCACTGGAGGGCAACATACTACGACCTACCACGTCATTTATGTCACGTCGCCCGCAGACCCCTTCACGAAAATAATAAACATTTACATGGTTAATTAGAAGTTACGCCTTGGTTAAAACTAGTTTTCTGGTTATAAAACAGAAAATAAATTTTAACACAACGCAAATCTTAATCTTAGATTTTTTAGCTACAGGGTGATTCACGTGAGAGTACTTTGCTTGAGCCTACCATTCCAAAAATAGATTACCCAAAATACATAGCACAAAATACTGCGATTCTAAATTCTTATTGACAGCACTTAATCAGAGTTTAAATAGTACTCGTATGTATTTAATTACAGAAAATACCTACATGTTCTTTGGCAAATGTCGTAAAAATATTCACATCAAAGGTGCCCAACTGATAAAATCTTATGTAAAAGCTGGATAGTGAAAGCAGTACTAAGGGAAAATTGGCCACCACTGGAAAGAGGTTACAGCAATAAGCCAATTAAATGAAGTTACTTTTAACTATTTCTGGAGATATACGAGGGGTATTTTTAAATAAGGTGAGAATGACGCGCGATCGCTTCAGTGCGCTTGCGCGTCTGCTCCCAGCATGCTTTGCGCGCGTTTGTAGCCGTATCATCTATCTGTGAGCTGAGCTGTAGAAGTTTATAATGTTTTTAAGAAAAGTGAGTCGCCCGCCGACTCAGATACGATCTGCAACTCGATTCTTGAGTGCAAGAAACTTGGCAGCAGCGGAAATTCACCGTCAGATTTGTGAAGTTTATGGTGATAATGCTATGAGTGACAGTAAAGTTCGAAAATGGGTGAGAATGTTCAAGGACGGGCGGGTTAATGAGCATGATGTGCCACGCCCTGGCCGACCTTCTCCGATTTCTGAAGACTTGGTTCAGGATGACCGACGATTCAAGATTTTAAAGTTATCAATTGAATTTCCACAGGTTTCGAATTATCGAAAATTGTGTTCTCGGTGGGTTCCAAGACTGCTTTCTGACGATCGCAAAACAAAAAGGTTGGGCTGTGCTTTATCGTTTTTGACTCGATACAATCAAGAAGGAGATGAATTGTTGGACTACATCGTTACAGGAGATGATACATTGGTATCTCACATGATCCCTGAGTCCAAGCAACAGTCAATGGAATGGCGACACACATCGTCGCCAACCAGAGTTTAAGCCAAACAGACAATTGCAGCACGAAAGATCATGGCAACTGTCTTTTGGGACAGGAGAGGGATTTTGTTAATGGATTTTATGCGGAGAGGCACAACAATCAATTCTGATGCGTATTGTGTGACCTTGAGAAAACTCCGGCGTGCCATACAAAACAAGCGGCTTGGTCTACTGTCTTCTGGTGTGATGTCGTTATGTGATTTTTTAAATTTGCCGTACACTTTAGTAATTCCGTAATTTCTTTGCCGCTTCGTAGGAATGATTATCGCTATTTTAAATTAAATTCTTATTTTGGGTTACTATTTTTGGTATTTTGTTTTGTCTTTCAAAGTTCGAAATATGTATCAATGGTTCTTTGTGTTGGAACTGCAGACTTTCGTTTTTCTTTCGTGCTAAACCTTGAACGCTTCTGGGAATTCCGAGCGTCAAAAACAAAATTCCTTCTCGAACTTCTTCCATATGATTTCGTCAGGTTGTACAATTTTGAGGGGAGAAGTGAGATTCCCGTTGCGTTTTGATGCAGTTGGCATTTAGACCTCCGCCACTCCGGGTCCTTGAAAACAACATCAGTCGAGGCCCGTAAATGTTTTTTTTTGAGTGACAGTCAGACTTTCGAGAGTAACGGGCGAACCGGCAGACTGTTTTTTTTTCCTTTTCCTCGCGGCGTTTGCTATCTTACGTTACCGTTTTCCGTTTTTTTTGTTTGCTGTAGGGCAAACGTTAATCGACTTTACTGTCGGATAA
>JABXWE010017706.1:0-35092 GCA_014611495.1 Limonius californicus
AATTTAGCTATTAAAAGCAAGATTGGAAGATCCTTAGTGAGATGTTTTTCGTTTGCTTTACTAAGTACTTAATATGCAAATAAAGCATGGTTGCTATTTCTTTGTGTTGATGCTGTGTACTTAGTTATTGTCTTCGTGATTTATACTTTATATGTTTACCTAAGATATTAGTATTTCATACTGCAAGTTCATGTTATGTTTATATTTAGTTTATGTTTGTTATATTATTTTGAGAACATTAATAATATAGCACCTGATTTTTAGTCCTGCTTGTGTTTTTTTTTCCTATTTAATTTGCAATTAATTCATGAAGCATACAGTAACAGGCTTTCGTGTCATTTCATTTTTGAACTAATGTTCCTTAAAATGTGTTTCTAGTTAAATCGGATAAATGGTTAATTTAGAGACAGCAACCTTAATTAACATTACTAAACTGTTGTTTCACCCGGTCCACACAATTTGTTTTTTTTTGTACAAGTTCAATGCATGATAGGTTACCAAGTAGTGGTTGCTAATTCGGCTATATCGGAACATTTTGATTTACAAAAATAGTATTTCACTATAAATGTAAAGGAAACCGACTAATTTAAATAGTATAAGTTATTTAGTTTGTAACATGTATTTGTATAAATTTGGATTCATAATCGTGGTGGGTTTTTATTTGTATATACTTATTAATAATACAAGTTGGATTTTATGATCTGCTGTGTTGCCTTAGTTCTATTAGGTTCCCAGAATTTTAGTCTTCATCCGGATTTATTGTAATGTTATATCGTTTTTTAGAATACAGAAAATAATATAACTATATGGACGTAATAAAGTTCCCCTGTAGAAATTACATACTTATAAAATATGAATAGACGAAGGGATGAATTTTCAATTTTCATCCTCTGTGCTAAAAATGTGCGTCAGCCTTTTGAGGAGTTTGTAATGCATATTGGTACATATTGGTAGGAATTGATTTAATTCTCTTGTATTGAAGATCGTAGAAGATGTACAGGAAGTACGTTTGCAAATAATGCTGCTGATTATGGGTAGCATTTTTAACCTTTTCAGGTTGGGCACCAAGCTAAATTTCTATCCCATTCACTTTATAATAATCAGTTGTGAGAGTTACATTTTAAATACAGACTGTAGGGACTGCTAAAATGATTCAAAATAAGGTAAAATTAGCGTTTTCTATTGTCAACAAACCCGTTACATATGTAAATTTTCAATTTATGGTTTCTTTTAATAGACAGCATGTTTAAAGTTACTATGCAGATTTATAAAAATCTTGTCTGCAACTCGGTGCACATAGTTACTCAATTCAGCTTGCAACTGTATGATCTTAATGCTAAATACTTTCTCTGGAATTTCAGCTGTTTGGATTCTACCTTAGCGCTGAGGAGAAACGCGTGACAGAGAAGAGACCGTTGCCCAGTAGTGGGACAAAAAGGCTTTCGATGATGATGTTTAAATAGAAAAAAGAAAATCAAAAGAGCTAATGATAAGACATACTGAAAATGTACACTTAATTTTGTGAAACTTTTTCACCTTATTACAAACCGTCGCCCTTAAAAATATTATGCATGCAACCCCAATAGCAAGATTAATCTAATTTTCTTACGATCAGAAAAATGCTGAGGTTGCACCAATTTATTAAGCGTATAATATATGCATTGTTTTTTACATTGGCTGCAGGTAGATTGGGGAAAGGAATATAATAGTTTGCCGATGTAAATTGTTTCATTTAATTTTAAAATGCCAAGTCCGTTTAAAATCTCTAGATCACACACTATCACCCATCTACCAACAGCATATATAAATACACTGTTCAAAACAATTACCGGATATTTAATGACATTAATAATGAAAAAAACAGGAAGTTAAAATAACACCCTGCAACATTTTTAAACAAGAAACCGAACGCTTGGTCGCATTTACAATTCTTTCTGCAGGTTGAAACGCAATCTTCGCTGGAGGGTAGTAAAGCGCGCGTTGACACGCTGTTTGTGCCACTTGTTACTTTCTTATTTACCAGTGGTGATTGTTAATATTAATGGCAATTAAGAATGGAACAGCTCTATGATCTGTATGATATAGAGACTTATAAGGGTCATAGAACAATTGGAAGGTGGAAGATCAATGCAAGCTATTGTCCAAGCGTAATTTCTCGACTAGAATCGCTTTTTGGAAACTGGAGATGTTCTGCGAAGACAAGGACAAGGTGTTCCAGCATCAACAACACAGAGAGATTAATGTTACCGCTCTCAACTTGCACAACATGCACATCAAAGGCTACTGGTTTGCAGTCCACTTGCTGCAAATCCTAAAAGAGGAGCATAGATGTTGGGGCCATAGCCCATAATGACTGGAGACGAGTGTTGTTTAGTAGGGTCGAGGACATTTCGTCCCAGGGCAGGCGCGTCAATAATTGCCGCCTGAGGCAACCAGGATAATGCCGCCCTTTTTCGCAGTTGCTGGGAGCGTAAGGGTAAATTTTGGTTCATCTACACCGGGGGTATTTAGCATATTTTAAAAAGTAAAACTCACGAAGTTGTTAGCAATGAATTCGATATATGGTGAATGAATAAATTTATAACGGACAAAAACTTCCACCGTCCACAATGAAAGCTGAATCGCCCACTAGTGGGCAGTAGGGACCAGGTTGACGACCACTGATCTAGACCTCTAGACTTAGGTCTGCCTTTGCAGCATATTCAAATTTGCCTTGATTAGTTTCAAGCCACTGCAGAGTCTAGCAGTCACGCTGAGAGTTTTCCAAAATATACAGCAGAGAATGAAAGCTAAACCTGATTGAATTCGTACCAGAAGTAGGTAAACTAATAAAAGGAAATGTTATACACAATACAACAATAAACTTAATCCAATCAAATAAAAAGCTCTGAATGATTGGTGTTTTCCCAAAATCATTAGAAATTGATCTAGAGAGAGTCGAACATGAACATGAAGGGAAGACATTTTGCTACATACACCAAAGGGAGAAATTTCGCAATAACTAGGAATATGTGCGTGGGTAGGTGTTGCATCTGTGTAAAATTTGCCATTCCTATTTCCTGGCAAACAGATGTTATGACCTTGCCGCCTTTTTTCTATGTACTTCTTACACCCTCAACCCCCGGACTGGCATTTTTTCGTTAACAGGCTCACTTCAACACAAGTGGCAACTAGTTACCAAGAAGCTGTGAATTCATCGATATTCAGTACTTGTCAGTCTTTGTCGGATTCCTTTGTCCGTAATTCCTTGTGTTGTCTCAGTTGTCCTTCATGTCATACAGCCCAGGGTAACAACGGCAGATATCACCAGTGCTATTATCTATATACATATCTATTGAACATGTGCACTTCGAATTAACTTAATTTTTGTTTATACTTTAGTTTGCGCCCTTGTGTATTATTTGTCATTGGGTATTCTTTATCTACATATATAATCTGTGCTTTATCTTACGGCGCAGTAGGTGACTTCCTTGGTAAGAGATATCTTGCTTCAAACTATTTTTGACCTTTCACAACGATTTTATCAAATTTGATCATTTACAACGTTATGCAGCGCGGACTGTTAGTTGGGACACCTTGTATATAACAACGTGCCTCGTACTGTATTCTCTCTTACATGTAGAAAGTCGGTTCACAGCAAACAAATGCATCTAAAAGAGAATAAAGAACAATTTTATATTTAAGAGAAAACTGTTATACGATATAAAACAATAGGCTGGCAACTGTATTGCTTAGATCGAAAAGTTTATACCAAAGAAAAAAATATATTAAGCTTATTTTTATAAGGAAGAGCCTTTGGGTGCCCCATTTTGGCGATGGCGAGTAATATTTATCTTTGATTAGTTACAAAGACATTTTAATGTAAGAAATGTTCCTCTTTGCTGTACTTGATCATTAGACGTACATACAATTGTATAACAAATATTAGCTTTCACTGTGCAAAAAAGAATAATGGAAACAAATAAATTTAAATTATTATAAAGAAATAAACCAACTGAATATGTGTTGTGGCATTTTATCACCAATAAATAAGTGTTTTTGTCATCTCATGTGATAAAATTAAGATATACAAACAATTTTAATAACTATTGCAGGTGTGTGTTTTTCATATTTTACTGCTGAAAGTGGCTCTGCCAGTCAAGTTCTCTAGTTTTGTAGAATTGTTAATTTGACCGAATTGTCAAAATACGTTTGATAACAAGCTGCAGACGCACAAGGTCCATAGAGACTAGAGAGGTTCTCTATGGACCTTGGCAGACGCAGAGGTAGTGTATACAAGTGTATACACGTGTAAGATGACCTTTATGTAAATAATAGTGGAATTTAAATTTTTTTTTATGTTGGCTATAACTATGAATATGAATAACTGTCATTTTGAAAGCTTTGTTATTGTAATAAAATTTATTTGATTTCGGGAAGAGCTTATTATTTTTGGAAAGTTTTATATTGTTCCTGCGCTAAAAGAAAACGATGCAGTGCACACCACAAGAAATTGAGGAAAAGCGAAAGCAAGCCCAAGAAAAGTTGTCAAAAAAAAGTCTAATCAGCCACATTAACAGTGCAAGCTCTAACCTAGTAAAATTTGGTAATGGTACTTCAAATGTGAATACATCTCCTTTTCGCTTTAAAAGTACACCAAGCGCAAATATTTCGTCGTTTGAAAGATTTTCTAACCCAAACCACACAGGAATGAAAAGCCCTTCAAGAACTATTAACAATTTTAACTCCAAACCTTACGATAAACCAAAACAAGCGGTAAGTTTTTACGGGAAAAGCAATATTGTCACAGGAGTTTGTGCTCTAATATCCGAAGACAGATTTGTTGTGGAACTATCAGGATACAGTGCGCCAGCAATTGATGTTTTTAAGACAATTCCCTCGAGGGCATACAGTAAGTTGATTTAGTTCTAATGCGGTTATTCTATGAGTGATCCATTTGTTTTTCTTTTAATAGATTCCAAAACTAAGCATTGGGATTTTCACATTATTGATTATGAATTATTACAAAACAAGGTTATGTATTTGCAACCTGATGTAGTGATAGGAAAGTTACCCAATTATGTATTACAATGCTGTCGAATGCCGAAGCCTGTTTATTCTTCCATTGATTTGAGTGGAATTGATCGGGAACTCTTGAGTTCTTTAATGCCATTTCAAGAAGAAGGTGTATGGTGAGATTATAATTACTTATCTTCAATGAGTAAAGGCAGAATCTGGCAAGTGTTTTGTATATTTAAATTACTTTTTAGGATTCAGTTTAGGTATATTTTTCATAAATTATTTTAAACTAGTCGAGATTACCTATACAGGAATTGCATTGCTAGTGCTAGAAGACATATAGCTCCTGCAAAACTCAAACTGCAACCCAAAGTATAGATAGCTCGTACCTAAGGAATAAGAAGTTATTAGCAAATGTTTTCAAAAGTTCAATTATAAAAATTTTGCATGTAAGCTTAGCATTAAGTAAAATATATGTTGATTAAACAAATGTGACACTAAAAGCTGCATGCTATCGAACTTAATTTAATTTCAGTAGTAGTAGTAACTAATACTATTCAGTTTATCGGGGGTGTTTGGCACTTAACATGCCACACTTGCCAGTAACTAAATTCACCAAATTTATTCATTCTATCATGTTTATTATAAATTAATAAAAAATGTTATTGTATTTAGGTAGATGACTAGCAAATAACATTCCCGCACAGATTTGAGACAAAAACAGCTATCGTGTAATTAATAAAAATGTAGATGTTGTCACGAAAAAATAGATGACCAAAAAATATATAAAATGTTATAAAAAAGAATTTATTAAGGCTCAAACACTGTATTTTGGGTTGCGGTGTTGGTTTGCCAGGGGTTCAAAGTTACATGGCGCACTCTGTATTTGACAAAAATATTTATTAAAAATAACGTATTGTTCTCTGTAGGTAAACTGCATTTACTTGGTATGCACCAACAATTTCAAATTGGTGCAGTTCTGCCTTTTATAACTCCTCATTTCAGAAGTGCTGTATATATTAGGTGTTAATTTAAATTTGAGACAATGAACAGTACCATGCAATCAAACTGTTGTAAATATTGACTGCTCAAATTATTTTAGAGTAAAATGTTTTGTGCATCTGCATGTAATGCATAATTTACTAATTCAACCGTTTGCGATAAATTCAAAAAACTGTTTGAGAAGTAACAAGATTTGGTTTTTTATATTTTATGGAAAGTGGTTGTAGTATCTAAAAAAGTAAATCGTGCAATAGATGCATTTTCGAAAGCTGAACAAATTGTTTTGGTAGTATTTTGTTATAAAATAATAGGAAAGCCCATATTTAGAATTACTTGAATTTGCATGAGCTCTATATTTTAAATCTGAAGCCACACCATATATAGGGTGTCCATCTAGTGTGCATTTGCTCAGTATCTCTTATTAAATGTAGACAGAAAGTATAGCTACAAAATTTGTTCACAATTAAGTGCTACATAACCTAATATTATTTTCTTATATAGGGTGTATTAAAACGTGCGGATAATATTTACACTACGCTATTCTACTTTGAAAATTAAGCAAAAAACTCTAATACCATTTTAGTATTAACTCTTTGGTTAGGGAGTTATTAATGCCCAAAATTTGAAATTTTTTTTTACTTTGGTTGAGAAATCGATTTAAATAGTATCAACAACACATCGTTCAACAATTAAAATAAGTAGTCAAATATAAATTATAACATTTCGGTAATTAGTTTATGTATAATTCAATATTTAAGAATGCAAAATCTACGCGATTTATAGTTTTGGAAGACGTTACAACTGTGCATTATAGGCTGAGTTGATTTTTAAAATTAATAATAAAAAATTGATAGCTGGATGTACGACTGACGGATTGATTATTGTCATTTTTGACACTTGAAAAAGTCGCTTTTCTAATATTTTCGTAAAAATTCTGCTTCACTCATTATTTATTAGTTATTCGTTGTTATCATTGTTCTATGTTACTTTGTTCCTTGTTTGTTTCTTCTGTTTCGTGTTTTTGGTTTTGAGAAAAATCCTGGCATACAGTTTTCCTGAGTACACAGATTTATATTGTATTGTATTTGAAAGAGCGAGATCTAGGACGCGGTTTTCCAAGCATCTCTAAGCACTGCAGCCATCATTGGCTTATTGTACACCCTAACTAAGAATTTTGCCTATCTGGGGTAATTTCAACTCTAATAGTGATTTTAACGTGTCACACATCGCAGTGGCACGGGACCTACGGCTTTGCTTCTTATCCGACAGAAGGCGCACTTTCAGATTTTTCCCCGCTAGAAAAATCTCGGCGACCTTGGCCAGGTTCGATCCCGCGGCCCTCGTATCTAAAGGTAAATGCGCTAACCACTAGACCACCGACGCCGGCCAGATATATATTTGATGTTAGGCGAATGTGGCGGTAATTTTCATCGAGTTTCAAATTTATATGCCGAACGTTATGTACACAGGAGACATCCTAATGCTCATGTTATTCAAAGACTAGATCAGCGCTTAAGAGAAACAAGAAGAATGGAACCTGTGCAGGGAGTTGGTGGAAGACCACGACATGTATTACAATCCAAAATAGAAGAGAACATCTTACAGGTATTTGAAGACGAACCTCGACAAAGTACCTGTTCTGTAGCTCGAACACTTGATATTAGCCATACTGCTGTACATCGAGTGTTAAGAGAAAATCTCTTACATCTGTTCCACTTCCAGCGAGTCTATGGGTTGTTTCCGGAAGATTATCCGCGACAGATAGAGTTTTGCAGATGGTTATTATGGCAACAAGTAGTCAACCCGGCTTTCATTGAAAACATTTTATGGGCGAATGAAGCCACATTTAGCCGTAATGGAATGTTTAATATGCACAATATGCATCACTGGGCCGATGAAAATCCTCATGTCTTGCATCAAGCTAATCACCAGTTTAGATTCAGCTTCAATGTATGGGCTGGAATTATCGGAAATAGACTAATAGGGCCACACATTTTGCCTCGTCGATTAAACGCCGGGGGGCTTCAACCTAGGGATTGGTTAAACTAAAACTTTCCAGAGCGGTGGATCAGGGGCAATGCTCCGATATCATGGCCCGCAAGAAGTCCCGACCTAAATGTCCTAGATTTTTTCTTTTGGGGCATTTTAAAACCTCTTGTTTATGAAGCAGAAATTGAAACCGAAGAACAACTTATTGAACAGATAAATAGTGCAGTTAGAGAAATAAAAAAACGTAACATGCTGCAAAATCTAATACCAAACATTATTTCTCGGTGTACCAAATGTTTAGAAGTTGCAGGTGCTCATTTTGAACAGCTATTGTAACCAAAAAAGGAGTTAAATTTAAATAAAACGTATTCAATCATGAGTTGTAAATTATTTCAATAATTTTAGAGGATATCCATGAAAAACATGAACACATACTTGATTTAATTGCAGATTCACAAATATATACGATCAAGGGTAACGAAATGCATGTCTCTTAACTTTAAATTGTACAGCGTTGGCAAATTAAAAACCTTTAAGTGCTTATAATTTAAAGACTCTTTGTCTAAGACCAAATTGGTGTTAGAGTTTTTTTTGCTTGTTTTTCAACATATAATTGCGTGGTGTAATTACTAGCCCCACCCTGTATATTAGGCATGTGCATCACGTGATCTTTTTTTAGGTTGGTTTAACAACAAAGATCACGTGGTTGAATCACGTTATTGCTTGCTGAAACTGGAACTATAACCTTAAACGCCATTTAAGAAGGCGTGGTGTTTGGAATTAAAAAAATATTGAACTGTATGAAATTGTATATTTCTGTGCCTCGATGATTTACTACCACAATGCACTACCAAGCACTGTGGAATTCTAACATGTGTTTGACAATTTAAAAGAATGCACTGAACCTAACCTTCACGTATTACGCGGCAAGCTGAA
Source organism: Limonius californicus (assembly GCA_014611495.1). Taxonomy (NCBI): domain Eukaryota; kingdom Metazoa; phylum Arthropoda; class Insecta; order Coleoptera; family Elateridae; genus Limonius; species Limonius californicus. Next base: position 8,926 of record JABXWE010017706.1, read on the forward strand.
AACTATGTGTTTTTGTTTGTGGGTACACCAAGCTGGGCGCTTAATGTTACATGCACTTGCCTAATAGGGTGCTCAATTTGGATTGTACAAGGTCTTACTTGCATATTTTAAATCCAACACCCTGCTTTATCACAAACACAATTTGTACTTAGCCTTTTTTTTCAACTTTAGTAATATCCAAGGTATTGAACATATGCGCATTAGAATCTTGTATATTATACAATGTCATAATATTAAATTGAACCAAGAATTAAGTATATGTTGTTAAGGGAAAAAAAACAATTTTCTTGTTCAAGCACTTTTATAGATTTTTTTGATGTATGTAAAAGCTATAGAATCATAAAAAGTCTGAATTTGCTCTGTTTATAGTAGTTTATAATTTCCTTCCAGCTTTGGAATTGATAAGAATGGAAGGTACTTAATTGGTGATGATATGGGTCTAGGAAAAACTTTTCAAGCATTGGCCATAGCTAACTATTATAAATCGGATTGGCCAGTACTTATTGCCACCACTGCGTCAATGAAGTAAGTATCATGTCCAGGTTCTAACCTCAGTAGAAGGAAGTAGTTGATAAACTACAGAAAAATCAGAAGAAATCAAAATAGATTGTCGAGCTTAAAAAACCAATAAACCAGTAAAAAAAATTTGTACAACTTGGCTCATCCTGTATAAGTCATGATTTTATGTACAACAATTTTATTTAGGGTTCATTCTGATTTAGTTATCCCCTTTATACAGTGTGTCGCATTTAAGATGAAGACACCCCCATATTTTCGCTATTTGAAGGAATACAGATTTGAATTTTTGCACAGTCATACAGCTTGATGGGTCACATTTTTTAATATGCTCAACTGAAATCTGAACTTTAAACTCCGCCTACTACGAATTCACAAACAGGGTAAACTCTCGATATTTCGCTTCGCGTTAGAGATATCGAAAAAAATTATAAAAAAAAGTTGTTCAGAATATTATTCTAACCCCATATACCGAGTTTCATGACAAAATTCGCATTTTTAATTTTATCATTACTTTGGTCTATACCAGTCTTTCTCAAAGTGGGCGATAACGCCCCCTTGTGGGCGCTGGAGGCTTTCAGGGGGGCGGCAGAAGGCTCAGAGAAAATTAGGGGGCGTTAAGGCAGTCGAGGGGGGCGAGGGCAATGCTGCATGAATTGACGCCTGTTCTAACTTGCTCAGTACGACTTCGGTCACACACAGGAGTAATTGCGTGTTTATCTTATTCCTGTCGGTCCTGTCCTTGTTTGTCAAAAAACATTTTCAAATGAAGCGATGAAGCTTTTTAGGCTAAAAGATCATTTTAATAAAATGCACTCGGGTAACAAAGACAAGGATGTGGCCTATTTTCAAGACCTGGAAAAGAAGTACGTAGTTCAGCCAACTATATCAAAACTTTTTTCAACAGCTTCTAAGCAAGATGATGCCGGACTTCGAGCTTCGTATGATATCTCATTGTTAATTGCTAAAACCGGCAAACCACACACTATTGGGGAAGATTTAATTTTATCGGCAGTAAAAGATGTAATAACAACTGTGCTTCATAAACTAGCGGCAAATATTATAGGAAAAATTCCTTCGGGCAATAGTTATGTGCAAAGACGAATTGATGAGATGGCTGAAAACATTGAAGAATCATTGTGCAATCATCTGCAGACTTACCGATTTTCAATTCAGTTGGATCAGTCCACTTTACCAACTAATGAAGCATTGTTGTTGTCATACGTGAGGTTTATCAAAAATGAGAAAATATGTCAGAAACTATTATTTGCTAGAAATTTAGAAACAGATACAAAAGGAGAAACCATATTTGATACACTGGAAAAGTTTTTTGACAAAAAGGAAATTTCTTTGAAGAATATTATGTCAGCTGCTACTGATGGTGCTCCGGCTATGTTAGCGCGAAATCTGAGTGAACGCCTGCATACCTCGCTGCAATATGTTATCAGAGCAGTTAATAAAATCAGAAGCAACTCACTAAATGACAGATTATTTAGTCAGCTTTGCGTTGCCAATGATGAAGATTTCAACCGCTTGCTGCTTCACACAGAAGTGCGCTGGCTGTCAAAAGGTACTTGCCTGACTCGATTTTACAATCTGACTCTGTGATAGAGTTCCTGGAAAACAAAGACACAGAATTGCGCGACAACCTCATCACATCAAAGAATGGTATTGCGTACGTGACAGATCTGTATAAATTGTTTAATGATGTGAATCTCCAGCTTAAGGAGACCACTTAAACTTGATTAAAACAAAAAATGTCGTTGCTGCTTTCGCATCCAAACTACTATTATACAAGAGAAATATCGGCAGACGTGAATTTAATGACTTCCCTAATTTATCAGCAGTATCATTCAACAACGACGACTTGCCTGTTTACTGTCACACTTGGAGAACCTCCACAGTGAGTTCAAGGAACGATTCCAGGGCATTTTAAACATGGACATACCAGACTGGGTGTTGGATCCTTTTTGAAATATCAACACAGTAGGATCATCCCAGTTGGAAGAACAACTTATAGAACTGACAGCAAACGAGGAATTATAAATTAAATTCAAGAATGGCTACCTAGAATTTTGGCTGCAGAAGCCAATCCCGCAACTGTACCCTGGATTATGGTCGATTGTTCAACGATTTTTAATAGCATTCCCATCGTCGTATTTGTTTGAACGTGCATTTAGTGCTGTAGCAACGTTGCTAACTAAAAAGAGAAATTGGCTGCATGTTACTAAACGCGGCGACTTACGGTTGTTTTAAGTAAATTCGAGCCCGATATTAACAAACTCGTTAAAGTGCATCAGATTCATCCTTCACTAGATAAGTTTTAAATTCAAAGCTTTCTTTTAATTAATGTTAATAAAAATACTTCTAAATATGATTAAGTATGCGTTTTAATTGCTCTCATTGAAAAATTCTTCTTTGAACTCAGAAATAGGATATGGACCATAATCCTATCTATCCTATCCGTATCATATGGCACGTTTAAAAATAATATTTGCAATAGCTGTTCTTAAGATGCGCAACATATGGTAAGTTAAAAAATTTTGGGGGGCTCTAGAAAATATTTTTCTCAAAGTGGGCGGTGGGCGAAATAAGTTTGAGAACCTATGGTCTATACACAGAATAATTACAAGTTTATTTTTAAATTGTTATTTAGTGTGCCATGGAAAGTAATAATTTGACACTAGTGTTAAATGTCAGTCAGATTAAACTTTGAGTTTATTGCGTTAAATTGACAATGTGTCAAGTTTTTACTTTCCATAGCATACTAAATATCAAATTTAAAAATAAACTTGTAATTATTCTGTGCATAGACCAAAGTAATGAAAAAATTAAAATTGCGAATTTTTTCATGAAACTCGGTATATGGGGTTAGAATAATATTCTGAACAACTTTTTTTTATAATTTTTTTCGATATCTCTAACGCGAAGCAAAATATCGAGAATTGGCCCTGTTTGTGAATTCGTAGTAGGCCGAGTTTAAAGTTCAGATTTTACTTGATTATCTTAAAAAATGTGAGGCATCAACGTGTACGATTGTGCAAAAATTCAAATCTGTATTCCTTCAAATAGCGAAAATATAGGGGTGTCTTCATCTTAAATGCGACACACTGTATATCTGAAACAACATTATTAAACACTAATTTATTAGCAATAATATATATTGTTTAATAGGAATGTATGGGAAGAGACAATACATAAATATATACCGAGCGTTTCTGTCATGCATACACAGTATATGGTGTCTGCCAAAGATTATATTGGTGATGCGAAAATACTGATTGTTAGCCATGACATGATGACCCGATGCGTTGAAAAATTATTGGAACGAAAATTTGGGGTTTTCATAATAGATGAATCACATACATTCAAAAATTTCAAAGCCAAATGTACAAAAGGTGCCATACAATTAGCCAAAGAAGCCAGCCGGGTTATCTTGTTAAGTGGAACACCGGCACTCTCACGGCCCAGTGAACTTTACACACAGCTGTCCTTGATAGATGAGAAATTTTTTGGTAATTTCTTCGATTACAGCAAAAGATACTGTGACGGCAAGTCGACGCATTTTGGGTGGGATGCCAGTGGTAAATCAAATTTGCAGGAACTGGAAGTGATTTTAGCCAAGCGGTTTATGATCCGCAGAACCAAAGAGGACGTTTTGAAATCTTTGCCAAATAAAGAGCAAGAAATTGTGAGGTTAGATGTTAATTTGGACCAGTTCAGTGAAAATGATAGAAAATGTTTGAATGCCCTGGCTGATAATTACAATCGACAGAAGAAAGGAAGTGAGAAACATGCAGCGTTGTTGACATTCTTTGCTGAAACGGCTAAAATTAAAATTCCTTCTGTTTGGTAAGCTGGTTTTTAAGTTAATATAAATATTCGCAACTACAAATATTTTTAATTCCTAATTATATTGTATATAAATATTATTTTGTGAACAAACAAAAATTGTTGAATAGTAAAAATTACTTTAGCTTGTGCTTACTCTCAAGAGATGGCGTTGATTCACACACACGTGTACTGGGAATGTTAGCTAATACAGCATTCTATATCGAAATATCTAGTTTAAGTTTTAGAAACCCAAACACTAGGAAAATGAAGGTTGCGGTGAGCTATGTAATTGCCATGATTCTAACTATACATTGTTATTAGATGTTATTTAGGTCAAAATTAACGTCTGTGGTCCAAGTAATACAATACAAAAAGTTATAAAATTTCGTTTTCTAAGGCTAGTATAACATAACGCAGAATTTTGTGGAAATTCCGTAAAATATGTAAAGTCGGTGAATGTGGAATACTTTTTTTTTGTTTTTAGATAAAAACTATTTTAAAAATCATAGGAATCTAATTTTTCGTTTACATGTTCCCCATGGGGTCGATGGTTGATAAATAATTAATGAAAGCAATTGATTAAGAGAAAAACACTTTACATTGATTCGAGGTGAAATGAGACATTTTTACAATTTGAGAAATTGGTATGTTAATGTGGAATACTCTCGGTCTGTAATGTGGAATGGTAAATGTTTTCCATAACATTACAAAGTTGAAAAACTATAAACATATTTATTTTGTAAAAGAGGTCAAAAACAATGTGTGTCTTAAATTTTTAATAAAGTAAAACATAGATAATAGTTAATAAGCTGTGTTAATGTACATTTTACAAGCAAAAGCCGCAAACCCAAACGTCATTTTCCGCTGGAGAACATTCTTCATGGGCCCAACCTCTACACATAACACACATGATGCAAATTTCTCCATATTTATCTTTCAAAAACTTCCCTCCGCAAAAAATACCTTCTGCATCTTCCTTGCGATTGTCGCAAACAGATATGTTATCATCAGAAGAATCGTGAATGCTCAGGCTGTGGGCTGAATCTGAATCTGAACTTAATGTCAAAGTCTTCGTTGGTCGGCATTTCCTTTTTGATTTGCATTGTTTTTTCTTATCAGCTTCCACATCGTGTTTAATTTTTCTTTTTATTCCTGACGAACATCCCGGCTCTTCGTCAGATAATTTTCGCTTAGCAATTTTTGTCTTCCGCTCATCTATGTTGGTAATCGATTGCTGTAGTTCTTCTTTATTGGGTGTTGATGTGACTACTTTTGCTTTTCCAGCTTTTCTTCCTCGGGTGCCTTCTTTCTTTTTCAAAACAGGAACTGGAATAATGTCCTTTGGAAGGATACGTTGGGTGGTGTTAATCAATGAAGCATTACTGGTATGAACAGTACCAGCAGTTGTTGCTTCAAGCTGTTCTTGCCTCAATTCCTGATTACTAGATGATGCCAAGATGTCTTCTTCAGTGAAAATGTCTCTTCTAACAGGATAAATACCAGTAGTAGCAAAACCTTTAACTGCCCTTTCACCTGTCTGTACTTTAAGGTATGCTTTTCCAAAAATCTTACTGATATCAAAATGACTGATGGGACGCTGATGGCTTCTTAGAAAAATTCGAATTTCATCGTTGTAAAAGGCTTTCAATGCTCCCATGACCGTTTTATCCAGGGGCTGGAGCTTGTGCGTTGTATGTGGTGGCAGACACAATATTGTCACAAACTTCTCTCTGGCCGGCCATGAGTATTACATCAAGATTCCGAGTGTGCGAATGGTGACCATCAAGAATCAAGAGGACGGGTTTTTCTTCCGTTGGTTTGACTATTTCAGTGAAATGTTGAAACCAAGCAGTGAATAAATTTGTTTGAATCCATCCTGATGGATGAAAACGAAAAATTGTTTCTGATGGAGCGCCTTTTTTTAACTGTTCATTGGCGTTCTTCCACAGATAAATCATCATGGGGGTACGTAAATTCCGCTCGCACTCATGCACAGCACCACAGTGATTAAAGAACCTCTCTCGGCAGCGGTAATAGCACCTACTTGACGCTTTCCCTTCAGAGATAACACCTGACCATTTAGACTGGACAATACTGAGCCCGCTCTCAACTACATTAAAGATGCGATCTGGTGTAAAGTTTTTTTCCTCCATTAAAGTTTCTAGCAAGTCAAAATATTTATCTACTTCATGTTTATTAAAGCTAGTTTCTCTAGCAATCGATGTTCCAGTAGGTTTTCTTATGCTTACAACACCGTCGTGTCGTTACAAGAATCGTCTTAACCAGTCTTTACCTGCGGTTTGGTTAAGCAGAGAAAACTTGTGTGGAATATCATTTCGTTGCGCCAATTGAAATGCCATGGAATGCACGTCTTGTCTTGTTAAACCGTAGAAGTTCTTATCCATAGTAACTAAGTAATCGACAAGTTGATTTTCTAACTCCGCAGTTAGAATGGATTTCCTTCCCAATGCTTCTTTAGAAAAGCCAGGACTGTTTTCGTTCTTCGTACAATATCTAAAAAGTGTGCTTCTTGGCACTTGATAAAGTTTGGACGCAGCTAAATAACCGAGGTCTTTATTTCTAACTGCTCGTACAGCTTCCTGCATATTGTCTTCTGCCCACTGTTGCTCTTTGATATTTTTGATGGCATAGTTCTGGAACACAAAAACAGATAAAGATTTACTTAAAAAAAGATTTAATAGAAAAACCGATATGTTAATGTGGAATAGTCCACATTAGCAGACCTGCTGCATTCCACATTACCGTACCTCAATAAAAGAAAAATGAGCTAATGAAAACTGGTTAAAACTTAAACCGAATAAAAAATCATTACAAAATATTGCCACAAACGTACCTTAGTTATATGTATCCAAATTTGCAGTACTGCATGTAATAAAATAACAGAGCAACAAGAATTATTCGAACTTTTCTCAAAAATTTCGGACCACTTTAAACACACAAACACCGATTTTTTGAGGTTATGAACGGCGGACAGGCTGTACCATTTCCAAATGCGTAGAAATCTACTTAAGAGCTAGCAATTTTACATCACAGCTCCTAGGTGGTACTGGTAGTTTGGAAGAAATACGACTATTCCACATTACCAACCTATTCCATATTCACTTACTCTATAACACGAACCAGAATTTTGTGACAAAATCGTTTCCTTGAGCGGTTTTACTGTGTGGGATGGTGCATTATCATGAAGCAATATCACTTTGTGTTGCCTTTTTTGATATTCTGGTCGTTTTTCACGCAAAGCTTGATTTAATTCGATCATTTGTTGTCAGTAGCGTTCAGTATTAACGGTTTCGCCAGGTATTAGTAGCTCGTAATAAATCACACCCTTCTGATCCCACCAAACAGAGCATTGTCTTCCGTCCATAGCGATTTGGGCTTGCAGTCGATGTCGATGGTTCGCCTGGAGTTACCCATGATCTTTTACGCTTAGGATTCTCGAAATATATCCACTTTTCATCGCCAGTCATAATTCGATGGAGAAATGACTTTCTTTTGTACCTGGCGAGCAGCATTTTGCAAGTGGTTTTTTGGTTTTCCTGCTGTTTTTCATTCAGTTCATGTGGAACCCATTTCCCCATCTTCTGGATCTATCCCATGGCTTTCAAACGTATGGAGATGGCTTCTCGTGTCACATTTAATTGATCCGCGAGTTGTTGTTGCGTTTGAGTGTCATCCTCATCCAACAGTGCTTGCAATTCGCTGTCTTCAAACTTTTTCTGTGGTCTCCCACGTTCTTCGTTTCTTACGTCAAAATCGCCACTTTTGAATTTTTTAAACCTCTCAAAGCACTGTGATTTACCAAGGGCATACTCACCGTAAGCTTCTACAAGCATTCGATGCGATTCTGCAGCAGTTTTCTTCAAATGGTAACAGAAAATCAATGCTGTCCGCAAATCGTAGTTTCCCGGCACAAAATTCGACTTGTTCAACGTTATTAAAAATTATGGAGTTGTATGAAACTTGTATTGTTGTGAGTTAAAAATCTTTGTCAGATGTCAAAACAGGAAAATGGCTCCAATGACGCGGTTTGACGGTAACTACATTGACAGCAGCGCCATCTATGGGCAAATTCCGGTTTCATATTTACATACCTGGTATAAGGTTGATGCATAAGTTCCTAGCTCTATTGTATACTGTACGTGAACAGCAATGAATGAAGGAAGCGAGTGATATTATGTTGCAGAAGATTTGTTATGGTAAGTATAAATTAAGAGGTATATTTACATACAGTGCTATGTTGTCTAACATTTCCATTACGCGTTGAGTTTGTGAGTGAATTAGCGTTACCTCTTATGCAGCAGTAGAAGCTTTTCGTCTACAAAAATAATTTTTCTTTATTTATGAAGATTGAAAGTTCAAACAAATATTTATATGGAATATATTTTTCTAATACACAAATAAAATAATAGGCACTCAATTAAGCTAGTGCAAATGGTGCAAATTCCACAAGTTTTGCATATTTTTATTGCCATTTTTAATAATATAATAATTTCTGTCTAAAACAGACAGTACCAATACGGTACTGGAAAAATAAATTGATAACAATTGCAAACAAATTGCACATTTAATTCATAATAAGTTCATAATAATAAAGGTTGTTTTATACCGGGTGATTCATGGAAAGTACCAGCCTACCATTCAAAAGATAGACAACACAAAATATATAAGACAATATGCTGTGATATCTAAATATAAATTTTTTTATTGGTGGTATTGTGAATAAGAGATGTCTATTTTATTATTTATTAGTTTAGAAGATTTTCAAAATGCCAGTAAACTGTCAAGGATATCAAACAAGCATATCTGATTTATAATACCACCAATAAAAATATAAATATTTCAGAATCTTGTGACACGTATTTTGGGCTGCCTATTTTTTGAATGGTAGAGTCGTACTCTCCCATGGTTCATCCTGTACAATGTGTGGATTTTAATTTTAAGTTTTGGAATTAATATAGAACTAAAATGATTTTTCATACAACTTTTCTTTAGTTCCTACATTCTGCAAGTTCTGGAAAAGAAGCAAAAATTCATTGTGTTTGCCCATCACCAAATAATGTTAAATGCAATTCAGGAAGTACTTGACAAGAAAAAGATAAAGTGTATTAGAATAGATGGCAATACAACCTCTGACCAGCGAAAGTTCTTTGTTGATAAATTTCAACTTGATGATAATTACGAATGTGCCATTTTATCGATTACTGCAGCTAATGCTGGTATAACATTAACTGCTGCTAAATTAGTATTATTTGCTGAACTACATTGGAACCCCAGTGTAAGTGCTCTTCATTCTCAAGATTTACATAAAAAATATTGTCATTTTATAGTTCAGAAATATGCAACTGTGTAACTTACACATTTTTTATTGTAGATTTTAAGTCAAGCAGAAAGTCGAGCGCACAGAATAGGTCAAGAAGGGAAAGTCGTAGTGCAATATTTGCTTGCACCACATACAGCTGACGATTCTATATGGCCGCTTCTAGAAAATAAGCAGAAAATACTCAAAGAAATTGGTTTATGTAAAGGTTCTTTCAATAATGTTACTGTAACGACTCAAGATTTAAGTAGTAAAGAGTCCATAGCGGAGTGTCTTCATTCAAACATTACATCTGCTAGTACTTTAGATATTACATCTTATTTTCAATCTCCAAGCAAGAGCACTACTGACGTTGAAAAGCAATCTGATAAAGAAAATTGTTTTAAAGATACTTGTGATAATACAAATAATGTTAGTAATACAGAGATGGATTTTTTTGATGATGGTTTTGATGACATATTGGGTAGTGTTGAATTAAATATTTAAACATAATTTTATTATATTTTTTCAGGTTTTAAGAAACATGTATTATGGTATGTAAACATGCCATTAGATTAAAGTGTTAATATTTTTGTAACTTATTTGTTAATTTTATCTATGTTTTTTACATAAATTCCTATTGCAAGATGTATTGTCTGAATTATACCTTCTTTAATTATAGTTCGACACCTGACGAACCTAAAAGTAAACAAAGGTATATTGTAAAGTTCTTAATCTAGCCAAACCAAACTTTAACAAGGCCTTACATTTATATATTAATGTAGTGTTGTCACATCTATGGTGTATCTTTTTGGAAGACCGCTTTGCAGCTTTAGAACTTTATGTGCAATTTTATTTACAAAACATTTTGAACGCAGTAATTGTTTTGGGGTTAAATGGTCCCTAGTGTGTAATCTCCAAGATGGCTGCTGTAGGACATGGTGGAATACCCGTCAACACTGGCCAATACTACCTTGAAATATTTCACAGTATCTGGTATCAGCTTGAAGAACACGCAATTTGGAAGTATTTTGCATTATTGGGCAATACTTCATAATACTTTTCCTGAGGTGTACAGTGAATAACCCCAATAAACCACAAACATCTGGTTTTAATGCGTTTCAGCAGTATTAATCAACCTTTGCAGATAAATGAGGCAAATATACTTATAGTTTAGTACTTGCAAAATGTTGATTTCTCATAAGGCAGTAATATTTCGTTGATCATTGCCAAAACTTAATTACACAAAGATTTTGGTTCAAAATGTGTTGCGAAGAAATTACTACTATATCTTCAAATTAATGTACGTACAGTTCATTTTTGAATTATATAATGCGGAGCAGGCCCTGTTTCTATAAAAAAATCTAAAATTTTCAATATGTTATAGTCGGAAATAATTCAACTTATCTCGTGTGATATAATTTGTAATACGAAACAAATTTTATTGTCGTAAAAATTGCACACACTTGTGACCCATGTGTAAATGTAATTTAGCTGTACTGCACTACAAGTTAAATAACTTCTGGAATTTTATCGTTGTTGATGCGTCGTGAAATGAGACGAGATTATTCTAGAAAGTTCCTTGTTCCCACGAGCTAACTATATGTACATCCATCTGTGAGAAGTCATACGAACTACAACTTGTACGTGTATAATACATGTACAGGTTGTAGTTCTTATGACTTTTAACAGATGGCGCGAAGGCGTCTATTTTAATTAGTTTCTTTCAAAATGTTGACATACCAACAAGTAACCTATTAATCAATTTTTCAAAAATTTTTTGTATGTATTTTTCCGTCTTAATTTAAATTTTTTCTATCTTAGAACGGGGGGCTGACCCCCCCCCCAACCCGGATACGCCTTTGGTTAGTAGATTAGTCCCATATTATAGTATAATTCCTTTGAAATGGCTAGAAGCCTACAAATTCACAACAAACTAGTTCATAATTTGATGGGGAAATATGGCAAAACAGCATTTACCACTGTGAAATACTTGTTAGTGAGAACTTGGTAAAATACATAAGAAATTTTAGTTTGAATGGTATAGCTCCTACTATATTTTCTTTGGGAAATTCTGGTTCGGAATCAGAATTGCATTCCAATTGTAATGTAAACATTGTGGGAAACATAACATTTAACACAAATACTAGAGGAACACAAACATCAGAAAAACATGAAATCTTAATATAGTTTATGAATATTATTCTGATGAGCAATATCTATTGCATTTATCAGATGATGTAGATAATATATAAATAAGTTATTTTTATTTATATATTTCTTGATTAAATCTGAATTGTTTAAATACTAATTGTCTTCTTTGTATAAATTGAACACTAAAATTAGTTTATGGTACTGTTAAAACATGTTAAGACAATATGACATTATTTTGTTTTACACTGGTATAATATTTGAGGAGGATGTAAAAGTAACAAAACAAGCAGAGATTTGGAAGCGGCTATTATCTACTGAACATAGAACTGGAAAAACAAAGTGAAAAGACAGAAGAAGAAGGAGAATAAAAGAAAAAATAAAGGCTTACAGACTTAAAGAATACATATATCAAAAGATAAAGCAAAATAACAAGAAACAAACAGAAAATTCAAAGATATGGAAAAGATATTTAAACATGAAAAGGCTCGAGGACTACTAAAAATAAAAGTAAAAGAGAAAATAAGTAAAGACAACAGTCAGAAAAGCAAATCAAGATTCGTGGCTGAATTTCTCAAAAAATATTACTGAAAATTGTAGAGATTTTATGAGATATTAAAATAACTAAGGGAAAAAAATGGCAAATATAAATAATAAGTACGGAAATATAATTACTGAAGAAGGTAAAATAATGGAAAGATGGAGACAACATTTTAGAGAATTAACAGAAATACAAAGCTGACAGAGGAGAAGGAGGAAATAAACAATGCACAGGAGAGAGAGAGATCATAAAAGAGGAGGAAGTAATAAATGCCAGAAGTAATACATAATTAGGTAAAGCACCAGGAAGAGACAACATTATCTCTGAAAGGATCAAATATATAGGAGAAGATATAACTAACAATGATTGGAGAGATAAAGAGAAAAAAGGTTCCCAGCAATGGAAATCCGGAGTTGTGCTACCATTTTATAAAAAAGAAGATAAACGTGAATGTAGCAATTATATGAGAATAAGGGTGTCTAGTGTTCCAGAGAAGGTATACTGGCTAGAATATTCGAGAAAATATAAGAAATAAAATTGAAATAACAATACGCAATGCGGATTCAGAAGTGGAAGAAGTACACCTAATATTTACAATAACTTAAGCCAGTGAAAAATGTGTAAATAAAATTAGGGAAATTCACGTGTGTTTTGGAACCTTGAATAGACTTTTAATAAAATAAGAAGAGAAGATATATGGAGAGTACTAGAAAAACGTGGAGTAGAGAAAGGGGCAACAGAACTAGTAAAAGATATGTATAAAGGTAATACAAATATCATTTAGACAAATAATGGATAGTCACAACAAACAATTTGTGACAGAGACAGGAGTTAAATAGGGATGTGTGTTTAATCTATTACTGTTTGCGGTAATGTTAGATGCAGCTATAAGAGGCAAAAAAAAGATTAAGGGGTAAAGTTGGGATATTGGAAAATGGAGGAAACACAGATACAAAACTGAATTGATGTTCGCAGATAAAATGGCCATATTGGTGAACACAAAAAGGAGTCTGCAAGATAATCTAGAAGTACTAGATAGAAAGTTACTTAAAATAAGTATACATATAAACATAGACAAAGTAGAGTATAATCATCTCAATTAGAAAGAAAACTCATAACATAAGACTAGAGAAGAATCAAATAGCAACAGGTGGACTGCGATATACTTAGGAGCAATAATAGAAAGTAGCAATAGGATAAGCAAAGAGATAAATGAAAGAATGGGATAATCAGGAAGAATTTTCAACATGATGAGAAACACTTTTTTTAGGTTTAAAGGAAACACCAAAGAACATAAAAACGAAAGAAGGTAGTAAGGCCAACAATTAATGTATAGTAGTGAGAAATGGACAGTATCAGAAAAAACAAAACAGGAATAAATGCAGAAGGAAATACGCTTTTTGAGGAAAATGGAGAGTAAAACGAAAAGAGAGAATGAATAATGAGAAACAGGCAACAACTAACGATTAAAACCATAAATAACAACATAGAGGAAGGACAACTGCAATGGTTAAGATATGTGTGTCATATGCTGGACAAAGGGTTTACAAGAAGAGTGTACGAAACAGAAGTGCAAAAAATAACAAAAGGGAAAGAGCAAGAGGAGCTTGGAATGACACAATCAAAGGAGTTCCTACCTAGCAATGAAAAAAGATATTCCATTGGAAGGAATCAAGGGGTTAACTAAAGATGGACAGAAAAATGTATAGCAGAACCTGGACCTATACTATGTAACAGGACGCCAGGGGAGGCTTAGTTTTGATTTTACCCCTGGTTCTTACAACTTCTGCTTATACCTAATTAAACTAATTTAGCTTGTCCGAGCGGTAAGGAGGCTGCTAACCTAGGACACGTTGGTGTTATATTGGAACTAATGACTTATATTGAGCTTGTTGTGGTCGCCCCAAAGGTAGATGCAACACTTTGTTTACATAAAACTATTGACTCTTTAACGGCGCAGTTAAAACGAATAAAACACTTAAGGGGTAAGTTTAAGTTAATTTATTATAATGATGATATAAAGATGAACAAATAAGCGAATAATTTTAATTGACAGAAAATGAAATGGTTACTTGCAACTTATAAGAGACTGTCTAAACTAATCTTTCTTCCTTACCAAGTCAGCTTTTTGGAGGCGGGAGCTTTTCTCAAACTCGGGCCCTTTGGTAAAGATTGTACCAATGGAGTTCTGTTCTAAATGTGTTTGTTGCCCACCATTGGTACGCTTTGTTGCCCTTTGTTTACTGACCCCTGACTGTGTAGGGCCAAGCACTTAGCTTTTAAATGTATTTATTGGTATTCAACGTTTATTACTAATTCCTCCAAGTTCTGACAAACCGTTTGGCTAGTTATAAGTTTTTCATAGTCAGCCTGGAACGGTGTAATTTAAATGACCTGCCAAAAGGTACCTAATGTAAGTTTATGATCGGCGAGTTCTTCCCAGTGCTCGAGTGGCAACAAAACATGTTAATTGAGTTGCTTTTTAGGTCTCACTTACAAATAGCGGCTATAAATTCGGAAATGTCAAAACTGCAATAAACCTTAAAACATACTACAAAAACATTTAGGGAGGAAGGTAATGGCTTTTCTGACTTTCGGGTTTAGTGTCCGACAATTTTTAGCAATGCCCCGCCTAGATCTGTTGAACCTATTTCAGCTAAATTACTATAAATTTGGAAAAGGTCGAAAAGTATAAAATTGTGCCATAAGGACCCCAACAATGAGTTTAAAAGTTTGTACTTCTAAAACTCTGAAAACCGAAGACTTGGGTTTCCGGACAGTTGTTATTAAAATGCTCAATTTTGAAAGATTTATGAATCCTAGAATATCTGTTTTTCTATTGTCTGTTTTCTGAATGGAACTCTGTTCTTTGTAGCTCCGTTATTTTCCTGATAGGCGTAACTGTCGAACACTAAACTAGAATTGGACAAACGGTCATAAAACAAATTTGTAATAACAATTTGTTACAACTAATAAAAGTGGTTCAGGACTTTCTGACTTCATTTTGCGTCACCCCTTGAAATTATCTGATCGACTTCGCTAATACTCTGCATACTTAGGTATCTATTTAATTGTTTCCATAAAATCAGGTAATTTTAAAAGAACTCAATAGCTAATAAATGTTATGCTTGTTTATTTATAATAATATCAAGAGATGCAAAAAAGCTGATCCCCGGCGGGCTGTGAAATAAAGTCACGTCTTTTCTATACTAAAGGAATGTTTATAATGTCAATTTCAGGTTAGGTTGTGTTAGCTGTCAATTTTCGGTACATACATACATATGTAATAATTTCATTGGGATACCTCCCTCGGAATTCCGCAAAACAAGGAGGAATCGAATATGTCCATTCTCCGTCAACTTGAAAGTCGTTCTGAAAGTAAGATTCAATAATGAATGCTCTTTGAAATGTATTAAAAATCATTTTAACAATATCAGATTCGTATAAAAAAAATATAACTAATTTATCTGACATCATAAACATTCCTGTAGTCTAGTAAAGACGTGACTTTTCATTCCACAGCCCGCTGAGGATCAGCTTTTTTTGGATCTCTTTATATAATAATGTAATTTTTCGTTTACGGAAAATTTTGGGGTGCAAAGGGAAATTTTACTAGGGTGGTGATGGTGTTGGTAAAAAATTTTTTCTTTGAGTTGGTAGAGCTGCTGGAAATTCAGTTTAGTGATTCAAATAAATGTCAAACAGAATAAAAACTTTAACGATAGTAATCTCAAAATTAAATTTTCATTGCAATAGAGAGGTAATGAAATTCACAACTGAAAATTCATTTTACTAGAAAACATACCCGATTATAAACGACTTGCATATATTACATGGTAGTTGCATTTTGCTTCGTAGTTGTAGATTAGACCGTTTCTGAGTTTACAGATACGTTACGTAGTAACGTTGCGGTTTTAGTTTTAGTTTTAGTTTCATGGCGTGTTAAGTGTTTTTTTGTGGGCTAATTGGAATTATCTACCTAATAAACGTTGAGATATAATTTTAAAATTTGCGCCAAGAATTGTGGACGCGTTACCATGGCGATTTCAATCAAACATAGGCCACCTATGCATGACAGCATAAATCGCATTTAACCTTTCTTTTGCGTTTCCAAACAAATTTCCTGACATTTAGGTTGTGATAAGTTAATCAGTTTTCGCCCACAAAAAATTAACTGCTTCGTAAACATATGTTGCGCTAACGGAAAATAAATCAAAAGGAATGGATGATGAGCGTCAAAAAAAACTTGAGGCAGGACGCGAGAAGGTAGTGTGCAGCTAATTTTAGAACCATGGGATGTTTGGAACGCCTTTCAGATGCGTTTACATGCATTCCTCAATTTCGCTTCTAAATATAACTAATTTTATGCTTATTGCAGTTGGTGGAGTATAAAAAGAAGAAGCAGAAGAAACGTCAAACTTCTGGAAGTGCTTCATCGGCATCGCAGAGTGACACTTCGCTGTCTCTGTCACCACCTCTGCTACCTGAAAATGCATCGCAACAAGGAGCAGCCGAAGCAGAATTACTCTCTGATAGTAGTGTAATATCAGAACATCTAAATTCAAACAGTGATAGTATAGAAAATGACCGCTCTTATCAAGAGATAGAAATATCAAATATTCCTACTAATTTTTCGTTGATTCTTCAAAATTTACCCTCGGATGAAGATGTAGAGCATATCTCTCAAGAAGTTAAACCACCTTCCTTAAATACCAGTGCTAAAAGTAGTAACAATACCAGTTTAAACGTGTTAGAAAAAAATAGCAAAATGAATGTAGATGTTAAAACTAATATGCAAAGTATCTTAGATGAAATTTTGCAGAGTGAACAGTTCAAGTCTGACTCAGAGCACACCTTACATAAAACCAACGTTTCGGTAGACTCCAGTGAGAGCAGTTTTAATATATTTCAAGGTGTTGATTTAAATGATAGTTTAATAAACGATTATGGTTTGAAATCAAATCGGACTGAAAGTGTTAATAAATCTGATAATGTTAGTTTGAATTCCGTTAATTTTAATATAAGTTTGTCCAACATAGATAAAAGTGATGGAACTTTAAAGGTGAAACAGTTAGAAGAATTATTGAGTACCAAAGACACAGCGATTGCTGCATTAGCTGCTGAATTGGAGTCCCTCAGAGAGCTCACTTCCAGTAATCATTCAACATTAAGTTTAAATACGTCGACTACAGATTACAAGCTGTATCATGATGAATTTCAAAACAAGGTAAGTTTGAGTTATTTTTAAAGTTAATTTGGGATTTAATTTTGTACACATGGGGAATTTTTTTAATGGAAATGTTGCTTTTTAAAGAAATACGAAAGTTTATGGTAATAATTTCTTACCATAATTGAATACAGGGTGTTTGTTATTAATAAACATACATGCAAAAATGGCTTTAATTCCGATATGCACATTATAAAATATTAGGAATGTAGCTATTTTAACAAACTAGGTGTGATAAATTGGTCATCGTGCACTTTAAAAAAGCTGACAGCATTTGCTTTATCCTTTAGGATAAGATTTTAGTGATTTTTATAGGTTATGGTCTACTTTACAAAAAATATGAACTTTATTTAAATTCAAAAAATATTCTTTCTGAAATATTGACTAAAAAAACTACCATAATGTTATTTTGTATTTTTGTGCTTAAAACTAGTATGACACGACACAGTTTTGGACAGAATTTTGTACACGGTGTTTTTTCAAAAAACTGTGTCGGATCTTACAGAATTAAATGTGCAAAATTTTGAACATTCATGTTCTAAATTCTGCAGAATTTTGTTCATATCTGCGTCGTATCAAAGCGCAAATGAGCAATTTTAGTGTCCATTAATGATCACAGAGGGCATAGGAGTAAATGTTTTACCACGTGTTCACGCCACCACGCCGACGCTAACCGCACTTTCTCTTATAGTATATATTATTTAACCTGACGTCTAACGGCTTAACTGTTGGACAAGCCTCCAAAAACGATTAAAATTCTGAACGACCCAAGTGCTTTACAAAAATAACTGAGTAAATACTAAATACATGCGTAAGACCAAGACAACAATATCGGGCAGTTACTCATCGCTAATCGGTCAGAAATATAGCCTAATGCACAGTAATGTATTTTGTAAAGCGCTGTTACGTAAGGAGAATTATTGCGTACACACGGAGGAAACTGGAAATTGGCCTCCGGCCGGCTTAACGTGTGTACGCAATAATACTCCTTACGTAACAGCGCTTTACAAAATACATTACTGTGCATTAGGCTATATTTCTGACCGATTAGCGATGAGTATTTTTGTAAAGTACTTGGGTCGTTCAGAATTTTAATCGTTTTTGGAGGTTTGTCCAATAGTTAAGCCGTTAGACGTCAGGTTAAATAATATATACTATACTTTGCTCGTATCTATCATTCATTGCTGTTCGTGTAAAATAAATAAATACGCTACGAACTATTGCTTCAACCTAGTATTGTGAAATGTTAATAGAATAAGACATTATCCACAGTCACATGATTATTTTGACAGTTTTCTCATAGATATGAACATAGTTTTGACATATTTGCGCATGCTCACAGACAGAATTTCTTTCAAAATTCTGGTTTTGGTGTTATACAAAATATGAATAAATATTTTACAAAATTCTGTGTAGTGTCAGACTAGCTTAAGAAAATAAATTAGCCAAATGCTCTTACTTGTACGTAGATAGTAAGCTATTTATATGTATAATTCGGCGAAAACAGAAGGTTGAAGTACATTCTTAGGTAGGCAACCAGTTAACTGACCCTAAACGTGCTCCCACTTCGAAAAGTCCTGTAGTTTATTTGCTGTAATAGACAATGGAAAACTGTATATTTTTATTTATTTTAAATTGGTGCTATAAATAGTGCATGGTAGTATACTGAGATTAATATTTTGGCACAGATTTCACTGTTTCTTTGAAGTAGGCCATTAATATTATAGATTTGATTTGATTTGATTTGATTTATAAAACATTTTCTTTTACGAATTTATATTGAAAAAATGCCAGTAATTATTTGTTAGTGATAATTGTTGATAAAATGTTAAGTTTTGCATCAGAATTTAAAAATTGACTTTAAATTACTGTAGTAATCATTAACTTTAGATGTGTAATATCAATTGAAAGCTAATTAAATGGACTTTCGAAATTCTAAAATAATATACAGGTTGTTTAATTTTTTCATGTTTTTGTAAATTGGAATCACCCTGTATAGTACGCTTAGGTGTGTTTCAAGTTGTTCTGCCTACTAAGGCCCAATAATTTTTCTGAATAAACTTGAAGGGAGTAATGTCATTCATCATAAAAGAATAACAAACAATTGCTTTAACCCGTTAGCGCCCAGCGTCCTATTTATAGGACAGTGCATTTACGAATTTTTTTGGACCACTTCGTGGTGGTGGATGGGCTCGGGGTAGTGGTGTCTAAAAATAGATACAAAAGTGTCTACTGGGCCTACATTAGTTTTCAACTAACGGTTGTTGTGTGTCACCTATTGATGCGGCTATATTGCGTATTTTTGTCATCTGTGCAACACAACTTTGTTTTAGTGATTTCGTGAAAACCACACCACGTAAGTAAATATTTTTTGTTATTTTGGCATGTTGTAAGATCAACTTCATAATGACAAATGTAAGTTTATTGTAATTGCCATTCAATTTTTGTGTGCGAACCTGTAAATCTTGGTGTCCTATAAATATGACGCTGGGTGTTACAGTGAATATTTTCAATATTTGATCCATCGTTAGGTTCACGAATTTTGATTTCAGATTTCATCTAAAAGTAATAATAATGAGCAAAAATGTATTCAAAACATTGGAAAAAGCCATGGAATATTGCTTTTCGGAAGAAATTGAGGGGGACATATTACCCCTACCACCTGAGGTGGATGCGTTGACGGTTCAGGAGGACTTTGATGACGGAGAACTTGATACCTCTATTGTTAGCGATATTCCAGGAGGAACCGAAGTCGACTACATCAATGACGAAGGCGCCACAGGATGTGTATTACGACGACGAAGACGACCATTGGCGTCGTTAGCTGCTAGAAGCAGCGTTTCAACTTCTGCTATAAGAGGATCTTCTACTTCTGCTACAAGTGGCACAAATAATCTGTTACCACCGAAGCGAAGAAGAATGGCCAAGACGATTATTCCGCCAGACTGGAAAAATGCTTTCCTGTAATACCACCATAAAGAAAAAAAAAGGACATGCTGCCGTTCCTCGGCCAAGGGTAATCTATAATTATAACCGATACATGGTAGGTGTTGATCAACTTGATTGGCTTTTAGAAAAGCATAGTATTTCGGTGAGGGGAACAATGGTATTGGTGTCTAGAGATACCCGCATTATTGATAAGGCTGTCGTAAATGCATTTCTTTTATATCGAAACATTCATGGCAACAATCAATTTCCATAAAGGATTTCAGAAGATCTCTTGCAGTGCAATATCTAACAATTGAGCACGGTAAACGAATCCTCAAAGGTAAACCGCTTGGTTTCCCTTGAGCTTCCAGGCCGACGGTTACTGATGATGTTAGGTAGGATGAAAGGAGACGTTTCTTGGAAAAACGTGAAAAGCAACACCGCTGCCAGTAGCCAAATCAGGTAAACCGAAGACATTTTGCAGCAAGTACAACGTTACATTGTGTACATTGTGTTTTCCAAAATACCATCGAAAATCATAAAAAAATCGCTTTGTTCAAATTTTAATTTTTTCGCAAATGTTAATTTTTGTTTGTCAATCCTTTTAATTCTTAATATGATAATAATAATTACTTTTGTTTTGTTAGTGCTTGATAAATATACCGTTTCTTGAATTTTTGAATTTTATTTGTATTTACCACAATAATGTACCCATATCCTCCCAGCGTCCTATTTATAGGACAGCTTTTTTTGACAAAACTACAGTGCCATTTTAATTTTAGGCAACGTCATTAGCTTCAGGAAGTCCCAAATAACAACATATTCAGTTTTTACAAAAATTCACAACAAAAAAATAATTTGGGCGTTAACGGGTTAAATGTTGGCCTAAACAGTTGAATAACGCAGAAGCTATTAGATTTAGACCCATAAACCTAACCTTATTTTACTCCTCAATTAATGAGAAATTGAAAATGAATAAGTAAATATACAGGATGATTTCATTTAAAAAATTAATTTTGATCCGGCAATGTTTTACAGACACTGTGGAACCACAAATGTTTGTAAAATATGCAGCTTATGATTCTTTACAACTCTGCCCAATAAAATATTTGTATATGTTTGTTCTGGTACTGTAGGACCACCCTGTATATTATATGTCTTTTTGCTGTTTTGTTATTCATATTAAGGCCTGTATGACACGGCACAGAATTTTATACAAAATATTGTTCAATCTTCTGTTCAAAATTTTGTACATAATTTTGTACAAAGTTCTGCAAAACACGTATTACACGGAACAGAATTATGTACAAAATTTTGCAGTATGACACGACACAGAATTTTGTAAAAACACTTTGAACAAAATTTTGAGCCGTGTCATACAGGCCTAATAAGGTATATTTTATGGTATTGATTTTAGTTGATTCACTGTTCCATGTGGAATGTTATAATTCACAGTTGTTTAAATTTGAAATTAGACCAGTTTTTTTATAACGTCTAGTACTGGGAAATTATTCTTTGAACTACAGTGCAATCTAGGAGGAAGTCTGCGGCATCCCAAAAGAAGTTAAGCCATTTGACTAGAAGGTCTCTTCCATGAAGTAGACAATCATTTTCTTTTAAATAAAATGAAATGAGAAATAAATTTTGTATTTGGATATGAAAATTTTCGTACTTTCCATTGTAAAATTTGTAAAGACAAATGTATAAACGTAAATCTATATAGGGTGATTCATTATTATTCTACACTAAATATTTCCTTTAAAAGGGAGCAATTCGAAAACACTTTTTTATTAACGTTAATAGATTTTATTTCATACTGTACCGTAAAGTAGACTTTACAGTACTAATTTGAGTCCGGAAAATGGCACATTACGGTACCAGGTACTGTAATGTTACTTTACCGGACTGTTTCATCCAATTCTCCCACAAAATGAAATATGTCTGCATTTATTTACACTGTTACCTTAGTAACTTTTGTTTCTGTAAAATAATCAAAGTCACATAGGAACGTATCCGTTAAAATAACAATTTATTTTTTAATAAAATGATTACATTGCTTACTGTAAAATAGAATATTTAAAATTTTAATTTTGCTTTTTAATTAAAATCGTTAACAGTATAAAATAAAACATAGTACAATACACGTCCGTGAAGTTATTACTATACTCGTTTAGATAATCTTGACTCGGCTCCTTCGTCGCTTTTTCCATAGACATCTAACTCGTACCGTAATAAATCACTTCCCGGACTTGTAACGTAAATTACTATCTTGTGCTCTGCAGGACTTGGGCAGCTACGTCATAAGCCACACGTTGAGATAGCTGATGAAGAGACAGACACGTAGTGAACTTAACCTAACTGTTTATGTATGATGCAAAAGTGTGCTGCAATGATTGATCATGCAGTTTGGTGATTATTTTGAATGGGAATTCGTCGTTGTAATATTTATCAGACGAGCTATTTCTTAAATCAAATTATAAAAATCAAACAAAGTGAATGCTTGCGACCATTAGTGCGTGCGCATTTGTAAAAGTATTTTCTAAATCTGAGTTTTTGTTTGACTCGACGTCTTAAGGGCATGAAGGGACGGTTAAAGAAGAGGAAGAGTTCTTATTTCTTTTTGCATCCTGATCAACTGTTGGGGCATAGTTTGTGACGCTAGCATCTCGAACTCTGCCCCTCCAATGAAGAAAACTAACACTATTTTAATGGCACACCCTGTGGATTTTGTAGTTAGTTGAAGGCTTGCTAAATGCTGAATACCACAGTATTTTAATTTTATTTTTGCTTTAAAAATACTGCTGTATTCAGAAGTTAGTAAGCTTTCAAAGAAATATACTTTTGCGTTTCTGCTCCTTTGTTTTTCTAGTGGTAATTTTCTTGATTGAAAGGTTGAATAGAGCACGAAAAACTGTTTATGATAAGATATTTCTGATTAGGTTCATTTTAATGTAAATATTTTGTGTGAAAAGCCAAATCAATCAACCTGTATATTTAATTTAAAAGTTGATCCTGCAAGTAATCTACAATCTATTTTTACATGCTGCTGAGGTTTATATCTAAGCACTAGTAGTTATAAAAGGTTAAATCTTCAGACTCTTACACGAATGGAGAATTTCTATTTTTGAATATTGTTTACCCCCCACTTTACCGAAGCTTCTCTTTACTAATTACTTCAACAAGTTTTCGTGTTCTCAAACGGTTTCAAAAAAGATATTTTCAGCATTCTATTTACTTGATCTTAATAGTTTTACTACTTTTAGTGTGTTAATAATTAACAGCCAACAGTCTTGTTTAATTGTTTGTTGCAGATAGTTGAGTTTCAAAATGCACTCTCACATCGAGACACCGTAATTCAACAGTTAACTGAAGCTTTACAACAATCTGTTATTAACCGAGAACAACTTCAGGGGCAGAGTGAATATTTTTCACGAGAAATTGTGGCACTTCAAAAGCAATTAGCTGAGACATCTGCCATTATCAGCCAGCGCAAGTGGGATAATTCTGATACTGAAGTTAAGAATGATTCTATCAAATCAGTAAAGGACGGTTCCATCCAAACAGACAGTCTGCCATCTCAAATTCTTCAGGTTGACGTCCAAAACCCAACTGACAAGAAATTGGATAAAAGCCTCACTGAGACTGATACAAATTCGCAGACTGAAAAACTTCATATTCCAGTAACTGAAGAAAAGCTATGTTCCTTAAGCCATACTACAGAATCCGAAGAAGTAAAAGATCTGGTAAACTATTTCAATGTTTTAGAATTTGCATTCAAGCATATTAATATTATGCGAAATGCAATTAAGTGAAAATTGTTTGATTTTAGGAATCTACATTTGCTCATGAACCAGATGGTGATAAGACAGTATTAAATTTAGAAATACACTGCTCAAAATTGGAAGAAACTTTAAATGTATCTCAGATCAATTTGCTAAATGAACTGAAAAATTGCATCAATTATTATATACAACACAAGACTTTACAGTGTCAAAATATCCACCAGAACGAACTAAAAATACTAGAGGTGAGTTACTTTTTTGTTAACTTTAATATAGTAGATCTCCAATTGTATGAATAAATTTGGGACAGAGGTGATTGGGATAATTGACAATATGGATAATTGAATCATGGAGAAAAAATTTTCACCAAGAAACATGATGTTTTATTATAATAATTGTAATAACAAAAATTAAAAGGCTTTTAATTAATTAAAATAGATGAAACTAAATCGCATAAATGTATTTATAAATTAAAATTTTCAAAATGCTGAGCCCAAGGTGTTGGCATTATAGATAATCAAGATTCAGATAATTAAAGTTCTACTGCATTTAATAGTCATATTTTGATGAATTCCTAAGAAAGCTTGTTATGAAAATATGTACTGTATGGTTATTTGAAGGTGCTTTAGGGTGATGTGCAAACTTATAAAAATTTCAGGTTATATTATAGTTCATTTTTAAAATGTAGAATTCAGAGCAGGTCATGATGTGACAATATTTTAATACTGTGTGGTAAATTCAGGGTGTGTACTTTTGACATTTGGTATCTTATTTGTTGGTTAAATATTAATTTTACATAATGGTGTGCTTTTTTACCTAAGGTGTTGTAATGGTCCGCCCACGTGGTGGACGGTTGCCTGGTTTTAGCTCAGAGCCAGAAGTTCGTAATATTATGCGGAGAGACTGTAATGGTTATAACAGGATTTATTCTATTTAAATGTTAAATAAAAGCAAAATATGTTTGATTCTGGTGTTATAAAGAAAATAATAATGTATTCAAAATCCCGGTCGGTACGCCCCTGGATGCATGTATTTCGAAAATTATTAATCTGAACCTTTTCAGTGTTCACAGTTATTAGATTACTCGTTACCTGGCAGCGTGTCCTTGCTAGGTCAATGAACGTTTTGTTAAATCCAGCTGCTGGGAAATGTTCTTGGATTCGTAATTTCGCCGGTGAATGAATTTAAATGTTTCGTAGGATATTGTAACAATAAAACATTACTGTACGGTGAGTGCTTGAAATTTTTAAGGCCTAATTTTAAAAATACGTACAATCTGGCTTGACCGACTATCACGTATTGTTAAATTAGTTCGGAAATTCCCAATTACGGGAAAATAGGAAAATCGAAGGTCAAATTAGCCTGGTCTGACCGGCTTGTAAGACCTCCAATCTCTGGTCTGTTAATCTGATTGACACTAACTGGCATAACTTGCTGGATATCAATCAAGGTAACCTCAACGGTGAAGTGTTCCATAAAATGAATAAATGCGACACCGTACAGGTACGCGGATTTTATGGAATTCTCCAACGGACTGGAATATTCTCACGGACTGAGAATATTGTCCCACTGTCAAGTATTTGGTCAAAAGTTTTTATACAAACTTGATCAGCTGTTTGATGCAACACTGAAAAGTGAGGTTTAAATTGGTTTATTGCGGTGGCGCTTAAAGTTTTTGCTGCTTTCATTTATGCAATGGAAAGTTTAAATCCGAACCAAAATTTACTATTAACTGCGCTTACAATAAGTTTGATTGGAAAGCCGACCGTCCTTCGGTTTACGATGAAAATTATTATTTTTAAAATTTCATCAATAATTATTAAGGATTCTATACAATTGCACAAAAAATTTTGTGTACACTGCGGCCGCGT
>JABXWE010017707.1:0-20295 GCA_014611495.1 Limonius californicus
TCGAA
Source organism: Limonius californicus (assembly GCA_014611495.1). Taxonomy (NCBI): domain Eukaryota; kingdom Metazoa; phylum Arthropoda; class Insecta; order Coleoptera; family Elateridae; genus Limonius; species Limonius californicus. The sequence goes on from JABXWE010017707.1 coordinate 6, forward strand.
AACAAAAGACGATAGCAAATTTTTGTTTCCGCCAGTGAATTTGTCTCAAAAAAAGAGATCGAAAATGTGACTTCCATTTTTTTGTATCTCCTATAGTTACCGAGTTCCCCTATACAAACATCGAAATTTGCCCACCCTGTACTCATATAAACGTCTACCGCTGCTACTTTTCCAGGATCTCTTATAATAAAGTATCTCGCAGCATATTAATATTTTATTGCAATCAATACCACCTTATTGTCGCTTGCTGTATGTTACAATGGATTATATATATTTCATACTCTGAACACTCATGCGTACTCCCGGTTGCACGTATAGGTATCAATAAACTCTTTTTAATGTAACAATAAAAGTAAATAATAAATCAATACACAATGCTAATTACATTCCATATTCTTTAAATTTACAAACTTCTTAGTACCTATTAGTGAACGAGTCATTTCTCAATACTATATTACTATCTGCAATGTTAATTACACGATAGCTATTTTATAGCAGAGTTTCAAATTTAGAAAACGTTGCATTCACAGTAATGCCTTGCACCAGTTTGGCTCAGTTACTCCTAAATTTAATACAATCATAACAATTTTGACTACACAGCTAGGGGCGTAGCGCCAACCGATACTGTTTCGATGTCAAGAAAGATCGTTTTGTTTTTGCCCTGTAGATTAATATAGTGGTTCCACAGTTAATAGCGATCTACAAGATTAAACAGAACAGAATAACAAAAATACTCTCTCTCCCTTTCTGTTACACTACTTATATGCGAATTTTAAATACGCCCCAAGTATTTCGCCTATCCGCCAGTTACCGAAACAGAAGATGAGGTTCCCTAAGTGTAAGAAAGATGCGGATATGCTTGTTTACCTATCTACAACCGGTCTAAAAGCGAAACCTAGACCGGCTGTAAAAACATAAACGAGCACATCCGCATCTTTCTTTTACATAGGGAACTTCATCGTCTGTTTCTACAAGTCTTGGATTTGGCAAAATACTTAGGGCGTATTTAAATTTCGCTTATAAGTAATGTAACAGAAAGGAAGAGATAGTATTTTTGTTGTCCTATTCTATTTAATTCTGCAGCCCGCTGTTACCTGCGGAAGAGCTATATATTTTTTTAATATTTTTAATATTATCCGCTTTATGATTGCCCCCAATTTGTTATTAAAACAGAACATCCTGTATACTGGTCCTATTACTCCGATTATTTTTAGTTGGACATTCAAATTTTTACTTGTTTAGATGATGAAAGGTGAATTTTTGAGATTACCTTGCCTGCAAGGTTGACTTTAATACAATTATATTCAGTAGGATGTGAAAAATAGTAACTGTACAGATTTTCGCTTTTAAGGCATTGATTGTACATATTCAGTGATAAAATACACAGAAAGAGGCCTCCAATATTTACTAATATTAGTTATTGTTTAATACTTTTACGAACCGAGTTTTCATACGCTACATACGGTTATGCAGCTTATTTAATGGACGCATCTAGGTTTGATATCCATTAACGTAGGATTTGAAGTACAGAAAAAGTTTAGTCAGGTGGAAGGGATCCGAGAATACGATATACAAGGTATCCCTAAATTGCCTTAAAAGCTTTAGGTAAACTTTTTCTACAACCGATATAGACCTCAAAATTGCAAACAGGAACTTCCTATCGCGCTTAGTTTCCTCATACGAGCCAGTTAGAGAATCTGAAACTTGGCAACACTGTGATTTGCAGCTCGAATTACTACGTGGCTTGGATGTCTTCTATTAGGAAAACGCTGAGCGTAAACCCTAGCGGCCTCATTGCAGTTTCCCTCACATTCCGCAAGAATCCAAATCATATCCACGTACTCGTTTATAGGATACGCCATAATGATGGTCAAGACACAAGTGAACTCAATAACACGAATTAAAGGCAAATTTAATGCAGAATTCGTAAGGTCAATTCAAAATTAATTTACTTGACACACGTGTCAAAACGCATACAACAGATATTCGAAATTTTTATTACAGTACCCATGCACCTGCATTGTTGTCGAATTGTACTTTTACCAAAAGTATGATTTTTAACAGTACTTCCAAACGAAGAACTAAATTGCTAATTCAATTTTAATTAGAGGTTGTGAATTAATTTAGGCTTCTTCATTAAGCAAATACATGTTTTACTTAATTTCTTATAACCATTTGGCTAAAATTCTGCACTATAGATGTCAACGTTAACACCATCGTACAAGAACACTAAGCTGCGGAGCGAATTTTTTCTTGCAGTTTTGTCTTAAGAATTCTTAAAGGAAAAAGTTTACCTGACGCTTTTAAGGTAATTTAGGGACACCCTGTATATACGTTAAATAAGGCTATACCTTATACCACATAACGATATTAAATTAAAAGTTTTATGTCGATTTTGGAATACCGAACAATTTAGAAGAAATATAATAAAACAATGATTTGATTTTAAATCGTTTTTATAGGTATGAAATCAAGCCTTTAGACATATTTATAATTTTAAATATACATGTATCATAAATAATGATTTGATGAACAACAAACAGCCTTACATGATCCATATTCACGCATTTTCTCTTCGCTTTTCTCTTGCTTGTCAACCAATTCAAAATTATCCATTTTATTTAAAACATTCCTCCACTTCCTCTATAGAATATTAACAATACTAATGTTGCGATTCTGAATTTAAAAATGCTAGTGAATATTAGTCTACCAAAACGAACATTTCCGTTACATGGCTTATACATTACCTATATTTCAAGTTAAAAAGAACTCCTTATGAAACAAGCAATCAAGGCTAAATGTTCTATTCCTGACGTTTTTTGCTAGATATAAAATTGTTCAGGGTCAAAAAATTAACGCCAATCATCTTAAGACGAAATATTATTGTTATCAGATTTTTCTCATAAAACACCTAACCAAATGTTAGCAGAACTGGTACCGGAAATTGCTACCATGTTTATTTGTTACACATCAGGGTCTTTTATATATTCAGAGGAAGTTAAAATCTGTAAATTCTTTCCGGTTTACCTGTTGTTGCTACTGCGCCTGACGCAAATAAAAATATTTGTATCTCCTAGTGACAAGTGACAACTAATATTAGTGGTATTTTAAGTTAGTCTTATCTAAATGAGAAGCGGAAGTCAACTTTTCTGATAAGATTCTTGTTTAGCTATTTACTAAAACACGAACCTATTTATAATGATTTACATTCAATTTATACTTTCGCTTCACTTACAGTTATGTAAAAATTTAATGAAGCAATATTTCCCAATCTTAAATGTTGACGTTGATTTTGACTTGGTAAAGCATTAGTTCTTAACGTCTCAACTGGAAGAAACTATAGTTAATCGATTTGTTTCTAATACAACAACGTAGATTTTACGCCCACATTTTCCATTAATAATAAACAAAACAATGATTGTTGCTACTAAAAGTTTCTAAATAAAATATCAAGTATATGTGAATCTTGAAATTAGAAGCTTAACCGACCCCATTTAAAAAATTTTGAAGTAAAGTTTATAACCAATATTATTTACTGTGTAATACAAAAGAAACAAGTTTTCACACTTGGATAGTACCGTAGACATACGATGTATATATATATAATTCCAGTAGTTAATTAATTGCCCAATTATTTTTTCCACATGTCTAATATTATACAGAACCTCTTACAAAAACTGTCTATAGTATAAGGCGGGTTGCACGAAAACAATCTTAAATTTAAACGATTTTTTGCTAGTTACGATTATTGTTTGGATTCGTTAATTTTTGCATTAAAAATAATAAAATAGTAATTTGGGTGAAAATACAATTGCTATCGAATCGATATGCATAATCATGTCAAATCATTTGATATGTAATTGCACCTACTACAGAAATTTTATTTATTATTTATTTCTTCACAATTACTGCATTCCTAAACTGAACATCCGGTATATACCATGTATATTATTTCAACTTTCAAATGAAAGCATACCATTTTCTGCATTGCTTGATATTCACAATTTCAATAGATTGTGAACATTTAAAATTATTAATTAATATGAATTTCAACAAAGTAAGGGAAGAAACAATAAACAAATTTAAATCTTTTTTATTAGTATTGATATTAATAGTATGATAATGTAAGCGCTTAGGATATCAGCTGTGTATTTACGTAATAGCTTAGCGGTAATAGCACTACTATGCCCGCAATGGCTTGTATTCAAATTCCGGCAGCTGCCATTGTTTAAAAATTTTTTACTCTATTTCGTTGTAGTAGAATAATTAGTTGCAATATAAACATTTTTATTTTGTGAATATAAATTTTGCAAATTTCTAATACTATAAATTTTAACTAATCACGAGAAATGAGAATTAATCGGTTGCAACCTGAAAAATGAAATAACATACTCCCGTGTTAAAATCCCACTTGGAATAAGAAACATATTGTGTAGTTTCGTAATTAACACTATATTGCCTGTTCGTTAAATTTAATCAGCAACTACAATAATTAACCTCTATATTATTCTGCCTGTATTAAATGATACAACCAAGATGAAGATATTGTATAAACCAAAAAAATCGACCTTAGGTTTTAATTTGCGTTCTAGTATTGCAACAACTATTGTAGAAACCGATTGAAAATTTTAAACGGCAAACGATTTTGAAAAGTTTATTAGCGTCGTCCCAAAATATTAATAAATCACGCTGAAATGAAGATCTTTCTGAAAAGGTCAAGCGCTTTCCCCATATTGGTCTTATAAATAATACTTTTTTGCATAATCATGCATAATAATTAAAACATGAAATCACAGCAATGGATGCGTCCAAATCATACTCAGTAACTAATGATTGTTATAGTTGTAAATAAATACGTCATCGAATATTTAAATGGAGCTAATTACCATTGTCAGAGTTGGCATTTCATTACTATTCGTTGTTATTAATAAATTAACGAACCTAACATTTAGCATAGGACATTTCATAATGTGCTCGTATGTGTAAATGTTTCATAACTGCAATTACAATTCTGATAGAAAAGAATCCGTAGTTACATAAAATATTTAAAGTACAATATTAGTTGCGTAATCTCCAAAATTATACAAGGCGTTTCTTTTTTAAGGCTAATTTTTTATTCTTCTGTTCTAATGGATACATAAAGGCAGATAGAGACAAAGTCGGCAATTACATGCAACAGCTTCAGTTTCATCGAAAAAGAAAAGTTATTATTTCAAATGGTATAAACACCATTGATATTTTTATACTACATTACAGCGCTTCTAATTTTCAATAAGAAAATGGTAACGAATACAATTGTGGAACGTATACTTTCCGTAATATTCATGAAAATATATCAAAATCAGACCTACTATTTCCTCTACCTGATTAATAATTTGCGAAATTGTTTCCATTCTCTTGACTCATCTATGTTTTGTAAGTATCTCAGAAAGTATGTATTCTATAGTTGGAGTGGCGAAGAAATCTTTGTAATTCGGAATTGAAAACCCTACACTATACTAAAAAAAAATATACAACGTTTTACTTAGAAATATAAAATTATTATGATTTCCGACGAAACCTGAACCGATAGAAGGGAACTGTTCATTCTGTTTGATAGTTTGCCATTAGGACTATAACTTTGTCTTCTAATAATAATCTCCCTGTCCCTTTACAGTATTACAACTCCTAGCAGGTACAGGCAATACTTTCATTAGAACCTATCAACATATTACGGAAGGAAGTGTGACCACAACTACACTTGGGCCGCCGATTATTACCCCAGGGTGTTACCTCTAGGTATTCATTGAGGGCTGAGTCGATCCAAAAACCTAAATCTCTTTGAAAAACCCAAATAAATATTATGGAGGTTCTCGGGGATCCAAGCCAGAGTAGAGCATCCCAGATTTGGTTGTAGTTAGCAGCCGTAGCCACTTAGATACTTAGTTTCTGCTTTTCCTCGGTTTACAAAAACCAAACATTGTATAGCTCATTAAAAACATTGTAGTGTAGGGTAAATAATTCCTGAAACCTGACAACATAGCCGTTTTAAGTAATAATAAATAAAAAATTAGCTCATCATCATTAACGGATCCAACGATGATTATACTTGTAAGAGTTTTCAAAACTAGGTGATTATACCAACACAAACCAAATTTAAAATTAAAATTCTTTAAAGTACATTTCTCACTACAAGCTATTATTTTTAAGATGTGTGTTACGATAGCGAGTTCATATTATAGCATTGACTACTAATTGAACGTTTTCCATTCATAAAAATTAATGTTTTATCGTTACGAAGATCAAGGATTACTTTATTATATGAATGATGCAAAAGTAACTAATGGAATTTACTTATGCCCACGAAGTCTTGTTAATGGGCCTGGGATTTGCATCACCATACTAAATCTGTGAAAGAACTTGAAATTTTAACCTTTGTAAGCATCATTATTTACTTATAAAAATTCTATTCTAAATCCACACAAATATGCAGGTTAAAATTGTTCGATATATTTGTTACGCAATAGATTTATTTTAAACGATCGCTGCAACATTTAACTACATACACTTCGTTAACTAAACTTTTTGGACAATTTGCTTACGATATTCAAGCCAATATATTTGTTATAATATACCTGCAATCAGTTGTTTTCCTTCCAAGACATTGGTAGACGGCTAATAAAATCATTTCCTAATGACCACTACAAAAAATTTGTTATTGCTTAGTGTTGAATATGTGCATGAATTCCGTATCCATTTAGCTGGTTTGTTACTCTAATCTGTGCTTCAAGTGCTAATAGATGCTAAACAAATATCATCAAGGATAGATGGAATTGGATCACTTTAAAACTATTATTGACGTTAACAAGTTGTGGAACTTCAAAAATTTTTAGAAATATCTTTCGCACCTTATACAACAAGATAATGTTAAAACCCCCAGCATTGATATTTTAACGCTTAAACTGTACTAATTTGACTACTATTTTTTGCATCATATTGGATACAATTCTGCTAAAGCCACCCTCACATAATTTATAAAAAGTCGAAATTTGGAGGTCTCTTTAAAAATGCAATCGGGGAAATACGGAACATGCCAATGTAAGCAACACTGCATGACAATAGAAAATAGAAACAACAATTAGAGGAGTGCACAAATATAAAAAATATAGGGCGTTTCAGTAAAAAAAGAAAGAAAAAAATATCACAAGCCTGAAACAATATAGCATTCTACAATGAATTCCATTACAAAAAAAAAAAACTATATTTCTCTATATAGAGACAGTCTTTTGATACGTACATAATATGTTACATTCCCATTCAGTTTATTTATTATTACTTTAAAGAAACCATTAAAGACAGCGCGGAACGTGGCCCGCGGGTTCAACTAGTGGTACTTATTTAGCCAGAATTTGAAAAGTAGTTAGAAAATCACATTATTTATATAACTGTATTTTTTCAAAAGACGTTCTTTAATACACCAGGGTATTTGCATTATTATTATTATTATGAAGCTTTCACAGGCCTTATAGGCCCACTTTCACATCTTTTGAAACAGTAATGTTTCACAAAGAAAAACCTAAAAAACTACACTTACATAATAACATCATGAAAAGACAAAATCTACCCCGCTTTTTTTGTTGTTGTTTTCCTCATTAATCCTATTAACACGCTTTAAATTTAGGAACGTTCAAAATTTCATTAGGTTTGCAGTTGTTGGGAATTAAACCATAGTATAGTCCACGTCAAGATATAAAGCTATCTGCTTTAAAAAGGAATGTGTAGAACAAGGATTTACAAGCTACTTGTAACTCGGCTTAAAAGTACCGACCGCATTCAAGTAAATTTACATATTGAGAGAAATTAAATTCCTAAAGCCGCGTTTGTAATTTTACCTATGTTAACAACTTCGTTAAGTGTTAACCGGGGATTAACAGGTACTCCTCGGTGAGACAATATTGATATATCTTGAACTAGACTGTACCTTTGATAGAATAAGCAAGAAACCTGAGGCTTTCACCAGACTATACTGCCGACGCCCCCTTATATTAAACAGCTAAATATTCAAAATCAACCAACCTCATCTGTTTTCAATCAAGTAGTTATTAATTTGGAAGCAACATAAATTTTAACAATGATTAAGAAATCCCACTAACTTGATCTTTAATAAACCCACAATAAAAACCTAACGGGGTACCCCACGATATATACACATACAACAATTCAAAGTTATATTGTTACGCAGATATTATCGGAAATTTGGAATATGGTTTTGTCCTAAAATCTCATCTTTTTCTTAGTTAGTTAATTATGTTAGGTACCAAACGTGAAAGAATTTGACACAGTTTTGTTATCGATAAAATGACAAAAACATTAACGCCTCTTTAAAACAGTTAAAATTCTTCAAACAATCAGAGAAAATGCTGTTAACGTCAACTTAAAAATCTACTACCCAAATAAACATCACAGATTTCAGGAAAACTGTTTTTTTCTTTAATTCCCGCATATCTTTGTAATGTGAATTATATTTTTACGTATTCCTGTTTCAAAAAAAATTCTAAATGCAGTAAAAAATGTATTTAGAACCAATAGTATACAGTCCTAGTAACATGCTAAAACCCAACTGGTTGCCACTACAAGACTATCTTATGTATTCGTTTAAAATGTTAAATGCAATTACTCATGATCAGTGGCGGCTCGCCAAGTGAAGTGGGTGAAGTGCCTCTTCACCTAAAATTTTCATTCAATTGCGAATATTTATTTAAATTACATAACAAATTATCGGCTCTACACCTATTAGGAGTCATGCATACTCGTAGATACAATAAGCTTAGTGAAAACAAACACATTACATTTTTTCTGGTCCGCTTGTATTTAAAATTTAAATTTTAAATGCAGGCCGTCGAGCGTGAACACAGTGATCATAAAAATCTTACCTACAACACTCCTGCAATTGTAGTGAAGAGTCAGCCTCAAACGTATTTTATCTCTGCACTTATAACGCCTACGTCAATATCTACATTTGCATCACGGTGAATTGCGCAAGTGAAGAGTTCAGTCGCAATCAGCCGCTGAACTGCATGTTCGGGTTTGACCGTCGGTTTTTAAACGATTTCAACAATTTTGAATTCACATTTTTAGCTGTAGTATTTAATGATATTTTCTCTCTCACTGACATATTATTTGATGCTCTCTAAAAGAAATCATTGGATATTAATTTTTGTGTTACAAAAATAAATAAAACTATTGAACTATTAAAGAAGAAAAGGAATGACGATTTCTTTGATACACTCTTTGAAAAGACTAAGGAAATAGAAATAACACAAATCGATATTTCTAAGCGCCCTAAGCGGGAATACGCTAGCCTTACAAATAATGACATTAGAAGAAAATATAGAATTTTGTTTTATGAAGTACTGGATCACATTGTAATGGAAATGGAAGTAAGGTTTCAAGACTGCGATAAGTTACAATCCATGTCTTTGACTAATACTTTAGGTCAAGTTTATCATCATCATAATCATCTGACATGGGAGCTCACACGAGGGTCGATCCTGGATACGCCAGGCTCACCCCATGGCAGTAGGTGGGTAGGAAGTTACGGGATACGGCGGGATCGGGCAAAATATTTACAAAAAATCAGGGTCTTAACAACGAATGATCTTCTTTATGCCGATGAAAGTTACCGCAATCTACAGACCCAAGAATTACTAGAAAATCTCAATGAGAACAAAGAAACTTTTACCGAAGCCTACAAATTGTTTTGCCTCATATTAACTATTCCATCGACAAGTGCATCAGTGGAAAAACGTTTTTCTTGGATTAAACGAATAAAAATGTACTTAAGAAATGCAGAATCTCAAGATAGACTTTCTTCTTTGGCAAATATTTCAATTCAAAAAGAATTCTTATTAGAATTCATAAAAAATCAACCATTTTACGAAGACATAATAAATAATTTTGCTGCATTAAAAGACAGAAGGATAGACTTGGTCGTTAAAAAACTAGGTAAGTTGATATTGAGTTATATTTTTTTCTATTTGTTATTATTAGGGTTATGATAATAGCACTTCCCCTATTTTTTACCCGCCACTGCTCATGATATATAAAAAACAGGCAAAAAGAACATACGGAATGATATGCTCAATATGCATGCGAATTGAAATTAACCGGATATTCCTGAGAATTCTTTGACAAGACTAGAAAATCCCAACAAAAAAAGTACTTTTTGTTTTCCCCAACTGGAATATTTATGTTCGCGGAACTACAAATTATACTAACATTTTATTTCTAGATTTCAATATGCTCTTAAGACGACACGACAATATATGGAAATTTTAAATAACAACAGTGAAGAAAAAATGTACTGTATACACAGGCGTGGAACGAAGTAATAGTGTTAGATGAATTATTAGTATATTTCGGATTAGGAGGTACATAATTCAAAGGACGTTTATTATGTCACTCGTGCAAAGATTTGTGAGAGGGGACCCTAACCTGACTCACGGAAAATCAGACAGGTAAGTAAGCACTCTTAACAACCAAATATATCTTCATTTCACTTTCAGAATTCCTGCTTACAAGATGATGGTAAGGGGCTAATTATTTAGTGCATCTTAAAAACTAGTGTCATGAAACACGCGTGGCATTTGTAACATACAATATTGTAACTCGTTCGGATATATCTTCTGAATGTTAATTCTAATAATTTAAAATCTGCGACTTTATAAAGTAAACGTCAGTGCTGTGTTGTGCTGTTCTGCAAAAATGCTGTGATTATAACGATGAAAATTAAAACAAAGTGAGAAATTCTTAGTAGGTACTGCTTTAGAAGCGGTACCATATTAATTAAAAACCAACCAAAATTTATACTAGTTACAGTTTAAAGCCGCTGGTTATTTATCGGGTGGAGCCAAATTCCTGAGTGTTACATATATTTACTGAAGTCATCTTTGATGAAAAAGCAGACAAAGGTTATACAGGAAAATTCAAATGTATTTTTTCGTAAAAACCTTAAGAATATTTTAATTAGCAAACCAGCGGAGATTTGCATTACAAAAAATTATACCAAATACTTTGTGGTTAAATTTAAAGCGCCATTAAACCTATGGCTAAAGCACAATGTATGTTAATTATTTAAATATTTTCGTTTTTAATTCACCTAATTAAATTGAAATCAGACTAATTGTTTTGTTTCCTAATTAGCTGTAGCATATTATAGAATTCAAACTTTTTAGTGTTTATAATCATTAAAATATATAATATATATATATATTGTTATTGGCGCATTTGTTATTCAAACAAATGTCGTATTTTAGCGCTACATAAAAAACATGCACAATCGATTTCGGACGCGTAACAAAAATCACAACTTTAAAAAACTAGCATTACAAAATTACATATTAGCAAAATCAACAGTTTTTGCGCCTTACCAACAATTTGTTTCAGTATTTTTTATTTTAATACGTTTTAGATTCCTTAAGTGTGACGTTGGGTAATACATGAATGATCATGACAAATTGAGATAAATATTTTGACGTAAATTAACATAAAACGCATTAAATTGTTATTTTCAACATAAAAACCATTCATCCAGTTTAATATTAACGTAATGTTCGAGCAGCCATCTTACTATATAATAACATAATCTTACTTTTTTACATAGCAACATACAGATTTATTGATATCATTCGATTAAATTTCTTTATCTTTTCAGTCATATATTTTCACGGTTTCAATTAATCATTTAGAATTTAGATCATACGTACATTTTAAATTTATTATTTGTTTTTCCGGTGTTGCGGTTTTAAGCTTGTAGTTGCAAGTTTCATAATAATACATTTTAGTGAGACTACGACCACGGAATTCTCATTAAATTCAAACTATATCGAAATATGTCTATGAGACTTATACTTGTTTGTATTGGTTCCAAAATTGTCTTCGGTGCATCGAAATTGTAGGCGATTGAAAAGCAAATCAAAATTTCCAACCCAGGATACCAACAAATATGTTATGTTGCCTTTAAAAAAGTTACGTTACATCTTAAACAAGCGAAACCCTGAAAATTCAAGCATATGTATACCCGAAAACGACGTACAACTAAAATAGTTTATTCTAAAAATACATAATAATAATTTTAACTTTACACTTGTTTTCCTTTTTTTGCTATTTTTTTATCACAATACTATTTCATTTTCAGAAAATTTCAGAAGTGCTGCTAATTGCAGCTATTTCAGTCGCCAACACTGAAGCAACTGCAAGAGGCAGAGTCCCCTTAACTAGTCCAGCAAAAACATATTTTCCAAGTTCGTCCAAAGTTTCATTCGGAAGTTTTCAAACGTTCGGAGCAGCATTTGCAACTCCATCGTCAGTATTGGTAGCATCTGCTAGTCCACCCACAATCCAAAGCTTTTCGCAAGCAGGCGCAAGTTTTGCGGAAACAGGTGGAAGTTTTGCGCAAACGGGTGGAAGTTTTTCCCGAACAAGTGGAAGTTTTGCGCAAACAGGCGGCGGTTTTTCGGGAACCAATGAAAGATTTACGCAATCGCGTGAAAATTTTCCAGAAAGAGGATCTAGTTTTTCACAAACAAGTGAAAATGTTCCGCCGACAGGAGAAGATTTCTTACGAATCAACCAAAAAGCACGACCAAGCCAAAGTTTTACCCAAATAAATGCAATTAGTCCACTAGCGGATCGCACACAAGGGGTTGGAGCAACAGCTCCATTTTCTTTTGGAACTCCAACCAGTAGCCTTGAAGATCTCTTAGAACAAGAATGGAACACATTTAAAGTAAGTAACACTTTGAGTTGTAGTTGTGCGGCATACTTTGGTATAATAAATATTACTGGTCTTACTGTAATTCAATTGTTGATTCAATGTAAATTTTTGTAATGTATCAATTTCACTAGTTAGTTTATTTTGCTGTTAATTTGTATAAAAATAGAATGTTTCTTTTCAAATTTGTTACTGTAAATTGGTAAACATATATTGACAAAAAATTGTAATCGTTTCGTAAAGGATTAAAGTATACGTTTTAATACATTCGACAACCTGTGTCGTCTACTGTAATTGACATTGGCTAGGAGAAAGCTAAAATGATCTTTCGTTCGTATATATGTCTATAAGCTTAAAGTGCAAATTAGAAATTAATCTTAGGATATGCTAATTCAGGTAGAATATTGTTTTATTGTCTGTGGAAGAACAACAACACGTCATTAATCAAGTCAAATTACGCAAAAAACAAATATTTGAAATATACACATAGTAGCATTTAAAATTCAAGTTCCATTGTCCAAACAAGGAAACGAAAGAATATTTTTGTTATCTGTGTGAATATCACTTCAACAGATTCCCTTATCTAATGACGGTTTACATGCTTTTAGGCATCTGCCAGAGCTATAAAAGTCACACCAAAGACAACGAAATGAATACCACCACTACATGAAATTACGCATACTCTATTACACAATGTTTTCAGACTACATTCAATAAAACCTACACCAGTTTTGAAGAAGAACGACAACGTAGAGAAATCTTCATTGAAAACAGAAATAAAGTAGCTAGATTCAACCAAGAATACGGCAATGGAAGGCACTCTTTCGTCCAAAAACTCAATCAGTATGCAGATCTATTAAATCACGAATTCAGTCGTTTGGTCAACGGGCTTAATCGAACCAGAGGAGATAATTCCCAGCCAGCACCCGAAGTGAAACCATCAGCATTCATACCTGCTGCCAATGTTGGGATTCCGTCCTATGTGGATTGGCGTGCAGCTGGTGCAGTGACTCCTGTAAAACGCCAAGGAACCTGTGGTGCTTGTTACGCTTTTGCGGCGGTGAGAAACGACAAGTTTTCTTTTTATACTATCAGCTCATAATAATTAACTAGTTGATTTAAATCAATCAGCACTTCGGTAAATCCAATAACATCTATATTTACAACATTTTTAATTGTATCTTTTTTTTGAGAATAATATGGTTATTGAATACACAGTAAGTCAACAATATCATCGTATATACACTGCTAAATTATAATTATTTGTACTTTATTTTAAAACAATATTTATGATTCGAACTAGTGACGTCATAGTCCTTTGACACGTGACATTCAGTTGTCGTTTCTCATGTATCGTTCCGTTACTGTGCATAAAAAGGAGTGAAATATAAGCATCCATTTTAGAGGTCAGTGTTAGGAAAACTCTTATTGTATAATTTCATGCAGTAGAATGTATTTGAAGTGGTAAAGTACCCGCAACTTATTTTTTATGCCACAACAGTTAAATGGTACTCACAAAAACGTAAATAAATTTAGGAACAAAAACATACAAACCATACAAAACAAACCTTGAGAGCAATAGGTTACGATATAAATACAAATAAAACCCCACACATTATCGCCAATAGAAGAAGGTAAACAATATTGGTCTCAGGAAAAATGGGCATGGACATCGTACAAATCGCGTAATTTTTAAAGTTTTTAAATAGGACAGTTTTATTTCTTGAGGCTCGATATTTAAATGAATAAAAATTGTTAAAATCGCAAAATGGAAAATGCCTGTTATTAACGGTAGTGTAGATAGGCCTTTCTGTCGAATCTCTTAACTGCCAAAATCGCTCTCTAGTCACTTCGGTAGAATATTGTAAAATATATATTTCTCCAATTTTGCGATAAAACGAATCTATGTCTCACCATTTTCTGTGTCTACTTTCATGCGAGAAAGCCTGTTTTAGACATTACAAAAATGTAAAGGTTCAGGTTTAACAAAAAATACCCAAAACTTAATAATTAGCAGATTTTCATCATTGCTCTTTCAAACTGAAGTGAGGTGTTAATGAATTGCAGGACAAACTTCTAGGGATTAAAGTATACATGAAAACAAACATTTCTGTTAATAAATGTATGGTCAAAAGTGTTTCCTTTCAGGGATAGAGCTTCTCAAAGATTCTGTAAGAAGCGCCTAAATGTAGGCAACTCAATTTACTACCTACTATTTGTTTCCATAACGACGAAAATTAATACAGGATAAATAAAGCCCTCTTTCCCACTTTTCAAATTCACATTAAATTTAAAATAAATTAATTAACAAAATGTTTCAAAACTAAGCAATAGAAAAAACCAAAATTACAAAGCAAAAATCAACTATTTGAAAAACTTACAATATTTACACTACACTGGGGTAGCATACCCCAGTTGAAACTGTAGAAGAACTTACGGCGGTATGTGAAGAAGTTCAACAGACTCCTCGTATATATGAAGCGGTGCGCAGGAATTTACTTCGTAGATGTGCTTCATGGGTAGAAGCTGTAGGGCGACATTTTGAACATTTACTATAATTTTGTTAATTTTTGAATTAGTTATTGTAAATTTTTCAAATAGTTGATTTTTGCTTAGTAATTTTGGTTTTTTCTATTGCTTAGTTTTGAAACATTTTGTTAATTTATTTTGAATTTAATTTGAATTTGAAAAGTGGGAAAGAGGGCTTTATTTATCCTGTATTAATTTCCGTCCTTATGGAAACAAATAGTAGATAGTAAATTGAGTTGCCTTGACACTCTATCCCTGAAAGGAAACACTTTTGACCATACATTTATTCAAAAAATGTTTGTGTTCATGTATACTTTAAGCCCTAGACGTTTGTCCCTGCAATTCATTAACACCCTGTATAATAGATAGAGGCGTCTACGCAGATAGGAACAGTCAACGGTTTAATTCATTTTCTTAATTAAACCTTTTTAGAGAATTACCGATACTTGTGAGACATCCATTCAGTTTATAGTTTTTTTTATGCGCTAAGGGACTTCCCTGAATCCGAAATCGAAATAACTTGACAATGACTATACAAGAATAAAATGTATTCTACTGCTTACGATTTAGAAATTACTCACTACCCGATATCCGGTATTAAAAAAAAACGAATTCTACGCGCTATATAAATTTAAAGAGCAGTTTACCAGCAGTTCACAAAAAATAGTTATAACCATGAAACCGGCAGCTGGGAAAGGTTGAGATTGGTGCGTTCAATAAGAATAAACCAAGACACTGATGACAGCGATAACTAAAATAGCGTAAGACCTTCTGTAACATAATGGACGTTAGTTCTTAAGGAGCGACTACTAAGCATCTTATAATTAATTAAAATTACCGTTTCCTGTCCTGCCCTGTCATCGTAGCTACATTAATATGTAACCTTTCTACATACTATTTTTTTTAACTAGTAGACAACGTATCCAAACATGTCAAAATTATTCAATTACCAGAGTAATTCCTTTCAATCAAAAACCAGAATTTTAAAAGAAGGAACTAACATTTTGACATTTCTTTTGAGGCGTTCTCTGTTAAACATAATAAATACATTGTTTCTTCATATGACCTAATATTGCAATTTATTGTTTCAAAGAACGTCCCTCTATAAACAAACGATTGGAACATTATAATCATAGATTCAATAAAATAAATTAAAATTACTGGCAGCGAAATATATCACAGTAGTTAGACACCTCAACAGTGCAATCAATGATTTATTTAAATACAATTCTACTGTGAATCATAACAGTATCACACTGTCTACTGTACAAATTGTTCTGTAAGAATTTTTCTTTACAGTAATTAAAAATGCATTAGTTAATTAAATTGTCTGTTATGAACGACTATTGTTCAAACGAATTTTGTTTTAATCACAGCGCAATATTTTGTTTTATTACATCGATTTTCGATAAATCAAGTAAATGTACGTTTTATTATGATAAATAAAACGGGCAAATTCTATACTGATTGAAAGCACATTTCATATAATTTAAAGTAATGTGTTAATCATCTTTTAAGGGAATTTGTTGTTGTTGTTTGATTAAACGAGCTTTTCCAAGCATCTCTTTGCATTCAGGCGATATTTCACCCATTGTACACCCTAACTACAAATTTTGTCTCTCCAACTCAAAACTCAATTCGAACTCCAGTAGGCATTTTTAACGTGTCACACACCGCAGTGGCACGGGACCTACGGCTTTACTTCTTATCGGCGAACTTTAATTTTATTCGTTTCCAAAATATCCCGCCGACCTTGGTCGGATTCGAACCCGCGTCCCTTGGATCTATAGGCAAGTGTGCTCACCACTAGAACCCCGAGGCTGTCTAGACTATTACTAATTTTGATAAATTATATACTATATAGAATGTTCTCAGGACAGTGACCAAAGCATTAGAATTTTTAGGGAACATTACTTGTGAGGTATTTAGCAATCAAAGTAGTTTATGAGTTGTTAGTTAAATAAAGTTGTCGCCAACCTCGATCATAACAAATCTATCGCCCATGCAAGTCACTCTACTGTTCCGGTTGTGGATTCTGTCACAAACTGTAACCTCAAGTTACAAAATATAAATGACCCGTTACAATGCTATATTTCCAAAATCTGCTGTTGGCAAAATCATCGCGAAAGACTTAAAACAAACAAGTTAAATCAGTTATTCTCTTTTCCAGATATTACTACAGTCAATTGAAAAATTAATATTTACAATCGCGTTGTTAACGCATTTATTATTTTTAGACTGGAGCTCTCGAGGGTCAAACTTTCCGAAAAACTGGACGTTTGGTAGACCTTAGCGCTCAAAATTTGATAGATTGCACAGGCACTTACAGTAACAGTGGCTGCGTGGGTGGTCTTATGGAATACGCCTTTGAATACGTTCGAGACAACAGAGGAATCGCAACCGAAAATGCATATCCCTTTGAAGAAAGAGACGGCCAACAGTGCAGATATAAGCAGGATGCGTATGGTGCTCATGATACAGGCAAGTTGTAAACTTAGCTTTTAAACTAATATAGTGTCTTTAAAACATATTTATTGGTCATGAAATTCGCTTTTTGGGCAAATTAAGGTACCAATATATGAACATAGCAAAAGTAAAGATCCCCAAAATATTCTTAATATCCTAACGAAATTCCCAGCCAAGTTCACTAACTCTCGAAATTGAACATCTTTAGTTTTTTCCAGTTTATTGTTGAATTCATAATTTCTCTGCCGAGTGTATGATATGATTGATCTATCTCATTAATGGTCTTCCAGTTGTTCTGCTATGCGTTTGGGGTCTCCATTAGTATTTTTCATACTGTCTGTAGTTACTCCTTCATTCATGTATTACCCATTATAACAAAACCAAAACGTATAAAATTGATTAATATTTGGAAATATCAAATAAAACTATTATCCAAATCATCGATTGCTAATATAATTTATTAATAGTTATACTTCATACACTAATTTATCTAAAATATCATCACATCAATGCTTTTATTTATAATCAAACACAATCCATGGTTACGCATCTTTCTTCTGAAGGTGCCATCTTCATTAATGAATGTTGGGCAAAAAAACCTTCTATAATTTTTGCTCTTCTAATTAATGTATGAGTGCCCATTCCAAACAATTTCTGCTTTACCAAAAGAAAACAAAATCAATAGTTTTATTTACCGATACCAAACTTTATTGCAGTTACCAACTGGAATTTATTCGTTTTACTGATACAATTTGTTCTAGGGTACGTCCTGCTTGATGAAGGTGATGAACGAGCTTTAGAAGTAGCGGTAGCGACGGTAGGTCCTGTTGCTATTGGCATCGATGCACATCCAGAATCCTTCCAGTTTTACTCTAACGGCGTTTATTTCGAACCCCAATGTAGCGGGTCTTCGGATCAACTTAACCATGCCGTGCTAGTAGTGGGTTATGGTACAGAACCCAATGGCCAACAATATTGGTTGCTCAAGAATTCTTATGGGCCAGAATGGGGTATTGGTGGATATATGAAGATGGCAAAATTTTCTAACAACCAGTGTGGAGTTGCTTCTTACGCAAGTTATCCTTTAGTTTAAAAATAAGCTTATTTCGCGTTAATAAGACGAAATTCGTGTTTTTGTGTTGTGTACAATACTCTAATCACGGTCGCAATTTTCTGGTGTTTCACTTTAATTTAAATGTGCAATGCTATCGTAATTCACTTGATTCTAATACAACTCTACCGTTACACAAAATGTTTAATTACCAATGTATTTAATAATAACATAGTAGTACGTATACAATTTAATTAAACTGGCTAGTCCTAGTATTTTAACAACATATTACATTAGCTTTAGTAAATTTATTGTTTATAAAATTAAAAATTATATCAAATGTTATTCATTTTCTTCAGTTTCTTTCACTATCATTTTTTTATTACAAACATTTTACTGATTATCTGTATTTACAAAAATAAAATTTAATGGTAAATTTCTTCCAAAAAAGTATTTCATCTATAGGCTACTTGCAAAGTTAAAAGTTTTGAAGTATTTATTTTATATTAATAATAGATTAGCACTATACAAATTTAAGATGCAAGTAGAATAGTATTTACAACTAAATATAATGCTAGGTTCTGTACGCATGTTCAATTCATAGTAAAAGGAATTGCTAACAAGGTTTGCTTGTTTTTTTTAAATTAATTAATTTTTCTAGAAATTTTCCTGCCAATTTCAAATAAATAATTTATGCAAATGGCCAACGAATGTTTACAATATCAAAACAAAAATGTGAAAGCGTGTTAGTATTTTTGAAAAAAAAATGTAAATAATGAGTAGAATATCAGCACAAAATGAATTTTTAAAATTTAGTTGTTCTGCCTGGAATAGGTATTCTATCAATTGTTTAAATTTATTGAGAATCGTCTTAAACGTTTTATTTTTCTTATGAACTATTAAGTATTCGGCGAATGGAAATCCATTATCTTTACTATATACATAGGCGTGATCGACTGGTTGCCTACCTTCACCAACAATATTACATATCTATGGGCGCTAGTAATTCAAGGCGAAAATTAAAAATGAAAAATGATAGAAAAGCATACAATTATTCATAAATATTGATTAAGCATGACATGCGTATCCCTGAACGCTTTTTGCCCTTAAAGAATAAAAAATCTATAGATTTGTAAACAGCGCCAGTAATTTCATTAAGGTAATGAAGATACTTTGCCAACCCTTTAAAATAAAACGTTTCATTTTGAGAAAGATGTAACGGTTTTTTTGTAATATGTTTAGGTTATTCAATAATAAATACATATAAAATGTTAACTTTAACAATGTTAAGTTTGTCAAAACTTGCAAACAGTAAAACGTCCGTTTCATTATTATTACGTATAGAGAATGTTTCCATCTAATCGTAGGTGCACGTTGGGTTGCATTTTCTTGGCATCGGTACGCAGAACAAATTTATTTTTGTATTATATAAATTCAAACATAAATACTACAACGAAACATGTAACTACAGCTCTGAAATGCCCCCCCCCCCC
>JABXWE010017708.1:0-14432 GCA_014611495.1 Limonius californicus
CGACGCCAGTACTCACGTTAGTTTCTTATAGCAAATTCACAATGTTGTAGAAATCAATTTTCGCGTATTGTAAGTACCAAAATCTAAATATTAGTAAATTTGTTTGTAAATTATTTATTGTTATTTAGATAATGAGTTTTGAAGCGGAACAAGCACGCTTGTTGGAAGAAGTTGCTACAGATTCCGAAGAAGAAGTTGATGAATCGGACACTGATGAAATTGATTTTGTTGAACCAAGAGATGTTGATACTGATACTGAGCAGGAAGCATATAGTGAGGAAAAGGAAGAAACTCCCAGCAAAATACCTAAGATTTCTTCATTTATTGCAAAAAATGGTAAAACTATTTTGAAAAAGCATAGGCCACCTAAAAATGTTATAACCAGACAACAGAACATCGTTATAAGCCACCACGGTGCCAAAGCGATAGCCAAGCCGGCAAAGACGTTGCACATCGCTGGAATAAATTCTCAAATAATATATTCGGGAAATAATCCTACAGACAATACTCCAAAAAGATCTTACCTAAGGGCTCTTGCGTTAGCTCTAAGTGAAAAACATATTAGAAGGTCGGCTCTAACAAATTTGCATCGGCCGTTAACACGAAGACTACAGGAAGTAACTGGGATATCAACTCCTATTGCACCAATTGCTGAAGGGGCCAGAAAAAGATGCCAATTTTGCAAAAAAGACAGCAAGACGCGATATTATGGTGCAAATTGTAAGAAATTTCTATATCTATCGCACGCTAAATTTCATACTATGCTATGTTATGAAATTTTTAAACAATGAAGAATGACAATATTATGTTTCTATCTTTTAATTATGTTTGTTTTTTTTACTAAGTATTTGCGTTAACTAAAAAAAATATTTATATATATTTTCAATATTTCAGTATAGCAAGATAATTCATGATTGTAATTTTTGCTACATAATTTGGAAAAAATAAAATAAATGTGTTCGTTTTCTAATTAAAATATCTAAATAACTTATAGCTCTGATGTATATTGTAAATGAACAATTATTGCATAATCATTGTTCCAAAAATCAATAATATATCGTTTGGGTCTGAGAGACCCAGCGCCAGTAACCGTGTCATAAAAAAGGGCGCCAGTACTGCAGGGTTAAAATCCGTACAAGAACATTCAATTAATTTATTTTCGCTATTTACTTAATTATGTTTTAGTGAAAATCATATACATAAATATTATAGTTGCTCACTTAAGGCTTGACAGATGCCAGGACACTAAATTAGATTACTCCTATTTAGTTGTATTTAGTAGTTGACAACTGTAGTTATTCTAGATTGCGAAATACCTCTTTTGCCTTCGAGAATGCAAAAGCATTTCGCAATCGAGTATCAAACAATGCTTTTTCGAAAACTATGTTCTAAAATTAGTAAACAGAAAATTTGGACATTTACGATTAATGAATGCCATCTAATGTCATCATGACAAGCGGGGTCAATTTGTTCAATTGCACAATTGGAACTTTAAATGTAATTATTGTAGAATAATAGACCGTTTATTGCTTAGACAATTGTTGAAACTTAATGTTTATTCCATCAGATTATGGCCTTTTCTTTGACCAAAAATTGCAGGATGTAACAGCTTTCACGTGCTGGTATAAAAGCGAGACAAAAAACAGTCATTTTGAGCCACCACAGATGTCATGTATAAATCAACTTACTATGATAGTTTAACAAAAATATTTTATTGGTATAAACATAATCATAATTTTGAAAAACTAAGTTTGTTTCTGTTATTAACGAGAGTGATTACTTGGTAGAAACTAACCTTCAAATATTATTACATTATTTTGAATGATGTTTATGAATTACAGTTTGTTTGATGATAACATAAATTATTTTGAAAACGCTGAGACACAAAAAAGAAAGTGTTTTCTTTACTGTCTAATACTCGCTGCTAAGCCATTCGTACGCTTAAATTTTTTAGTGCATCGTGGAGTCTATTTGACCCCAGTTGTTCATTTTTGTACGATATAATGCTGGTAATATATTCTACCTCAATTTCCTTCTAGCTAATGTCATTCCACATGTTTACCTACAGAATGGCTATGTCAAAGCGGTTTTACTGCTTTTTTAAAACTAAATATCTTATATTCAAAAATTGCTGGAGTATCTAAAACCCCACTGTGTTACAAAATCATTTTTCGGTTGTATTTATTTCCTGCTGTAACTGTCAGTTTCGACTCTTAACTGCGAAGAATTGTACTTTCCCCAACTTCTGTACTAGATAAAGGGGATTTACCCAAGCTTCAAAATGTATAGTATAAAAACGCACGTCTTTATGCTGAAAGTTATTCTATTTCTTTCTTTGTTATCAATGTAACTTCCTTTGAAGTTTCTGCCAAACAAACAACGAGTTGCGCATTCAACGTTGAAATGTTTTAGCTAAATGTGATGCAGAGAACACTGTGTCATTTTGTTTTAACTATATTTAGTAATTCTAAGTTATAAATATTACTAAAAATACATTTGTTGTTATGTTCCTACTGTGGGTTTAATAAAAACGTAATAAGTTTGGGCGATTTCATTGGCTCCCTGTATAAGTAATAGCAGCTTAATATTTATACAATAAGTACTTAATTCAAAAGAATTCGTCAAATTTATAACTCTTGTCAATATTACAATTTACTTTCGGCGTAGACCGCGTCGTCATTTGTGAACTACACCCAGCATTATCAGGTAAGGACCTACCTGTATCTTGTCTGCCTTTACAAGCATTTGCTCTAGAAGTTTGAGCAATGTTTGTTCGTAGGCAATGTCATGGGAAACGTTAGTTTGTATGGTTTTACAAACAGCTAACAGACATAAGCCGATTAAGTATTATTGTCCTGGCAAACAAAATACATTAAGATCAAATCCTGGTCCGCCCCAAGGTTCAAATAATCTAAGCACACGGCCCTGTTTAGGTAGGCAGGGCCTACGAACGACTATTGCTCCAACTTCTAGAGCAAATACTGCAGGCAAGCTACAGGTCGGGCCTTACCTGATAATGCTGGGTATACTTCCCAAATAATGACGCGGTCTAAGCCGAAAGTAAATTGTAATATTGACAGTTCGAGAAACCGCGAAAGCCTCAAAGAATAAATGTATAACTCTTAGCAGCAAAATCTCATTAAATTATTCAAAACATTCATTTGATATTTGTCCATCCACTTTTGTTTTCTCCTCAACATTAAATCAATAAGTTGCTCCTCATTATCAAAATTGCATACATTGCTTTTTTATGAAAAATTTTCTGATGATCTGTAATTAAATATAAATCAACACATCTTTAACCTTTTATTATTTATATGGTTATAGATACTGTTTCTTTAACAATTTTTTAATATGGTACAATATACTAACTTATAATAATAATTGTACTTGTCGAGAGAGACGAGAACGAGACTCAAAATATGACTAATGAATATGGTAAATACCCAACGTGCGATTTGTCACAAGGGCCAGTCTTTTAATGTTCCGATAAGTCTCTGATAGTTGTCAGGTGGTATAAAGTAACCCCTAGGATAAATCTACCCGACAGCGTTTTTGCGTCTTTCTTTACAATTTATCCTGTTGGTTAGGTATCGGCCAAATTGTTACTGGTGAACTACCATTGGCTCAAAAGAATGTGTGGCAAGTTCAGTACAATGGTGTGCGGAAAACAAAGCATTATCTTAAAAGCGGTTAGTTAAACAGTGATACCTATATTTTGTTTACTAAACGCCGGGGGCCTGTGAAGGACGTCACTCAGTGTCACTTGCCGTAGTTGGTAGCAAAATATGGGATTTAAATTTGCAATTGTATGTGTACGCCTTATTTTCATTTTTTCTGCGATAGCTTTACTAACGCTACTAATTTCACCTGCAGTAATATACTATACTGAACCACTTGCATAAAATCCCAAAGTTACATAAAAGCAACTGCTCCATGGGTCCACAATGGTTTATGAAATATAAACAATTTCATCTACATAACTGTACAATAGTACGTTATTAGTTGATGTAACTTATTTGAATTTCTTCCAGTAATGTTTGAACAGTGGTTTTCTTTAATTTAAATTTTTGGAAAAATTGAAATCATCCGATAAACAAAATGATTACGACTGTAAGTCTGAGGCCTGAAATTAAATGACTAATAACTTCTTGTTTTTTCAATTTGTACAATTTATCTGTTTATTAGTTACTACAGAGAAAAATAGTATTCATTTTATAAACACTTTATTGACATTTACATCCGTTCGAAATATTTCGTACACACTCGTAGCTGCCTTGTCCTGCCGAAATAGTACTGTCGACTGCTTCCCGATAAGTTTAATTCTGTGGAATAACTAAACTAACCTCTGACTACCGGACGATTGAAAGACAGAAAAGACTGTAACAAGGGAGATAAATGTTACTGTTAGCTTGTCGAGACCTTTATGGGAGCATTGAAAGACCGGCCCTAAGCAGTATTATCTGGCAACACCGCTTGGTCCTCGCTGAATCAGTTGTATGTAAAATCGGTGCTCTAATGATGCGTATACTGAACCGTAAATATACAACGTCTCGCTTTACATGTACTACAGTAAAGCCTCACTTTGTTGTGTTATACATACTGAAGTTTTTATGGTTAAAAACGATTTTCTGGTTGTATATTTAAATGTTCAGTAATGTGCTGTATAAATCCTTTATAACTATCGTAGAACGAATTCATTATCGTGCAGTCCTCAGAAAGGTAGGTGTATGTAAGGTCCTCAATTGTTGCCCCAGCCAAAAAAATATATATTGCTGTGCTATATGCACCTTGATTTAGGTAGTCTAACAGGATATTAATTTATTTAGATAACTTCAAGCTATTGTATGCTTTAACTTGAAAAACAAATTGTTAAAACCTAGTAAAGGTGATGTTCAATTAGCGTTTGTCATCTCCGTTGATTTTGTTTGGGTTGATCTGGTGTCTAGCCTTTGAATTCTCTGTTTTTTAAGCTTGCTCATAGTCGTAATAATTGTATAAAAGTATTAGAGGTATTTATCAAACTTGACTGTGAGCTTTTCACCTGGAAAACAATAAGATATGAGATTTCTGTATTATGTTCGACAATTGTCAACTAACATGTAATTTTGGAGGAAAATTGACCTTTCAATTGTTTGTTTTTGTGAGTAATAGTTGGATATAGGTGCGAAGAACAATTTTATATGATTTTTATAATCATTAATTGTAATATTATTAAATTAACGTTGTTTATATTCAAAATAAATATGAATTTTGATAAAACAATTATTGATAGGCCGTGTGAGGTGTCAAAACATTCCTTTTTAAATAAGAAATATTGCTATAATTTCAGTTTTGATGTAAATGATATTTGCAAGACGTTATTTAAGATTTTGTTAATTTGTGTTAATTTCATGCTGCTTTCTCGTTGGTTAAGGAAGTCACATATTTTTTGAAAAATGTACTAATTTGTGTTTGCACTATGATGTGGCCATGGTTACTTCTAAAATATAATCTGAGTGCGAACAGACGCTCGTCTAGGGAGTCAATTAAAATAGCAGTATTGTGTGTTTATTATATCCTGTTTGAATAAAACTACGTTATTAAATGTTACGGTTTAAATCAGCGTTATTTGTTACTTATTTGTGTGAAAAATGAATAACATTCGCTAATTAGCCGAAAGTCAAGAATTTGGGGCGGAGGATCAAAGTAGCGTCAGCAGACTTCAGTTGTTTTTTTCCGTTTTTTTGCATCTGCGTGTAACGTTTAAAACGTCAACAAACTTCAGGCTTAGAAATCATCTTCAGTTAGACAAAAGTTTAATACTTGTTAATTATTTGGGAGATATTCGCCTCATATTCTGGAACTGTAACTGAAATAGCAATCGAATTTAATTTAAAATAAATTAAAACAAATAAATCAACAACGATTTGAAAAGTGAAGCACGTTTGGGGTTAACAATTTAAAAAATGTAAAGGTGCAACGTATTTATGAGTTTATTGGTATCTTTGAACATCTAAAGTAATAAGCAGTAAATAATATTTGGGTTAATTACCTTGTGAAACGATTTTACGAATACGAAGATACTAAGTCCGTTTTTCTGCGAGTAACTTAGAAAAAAGCAATAAGTGATGGACTTTCGTTTTGAAGTGAGAGACACTCCTGCACTTCCTAATTCATGTAGTAAATTTTACCAACACCAGACGAAAATGAGCAAGTGCTTCTATGTGAAAAAGGTGGATCCGCTTAAATGTGCTTTGTTATATAAGACCTTACTATTTATTTCACGTGACTTTGTCATTTAATTGTTAAAGTTGTTTAACGTTTTATAAGAAAATCTTAGATAATTCAGTAACATTTGATTTATTTCTTTGTTGCATCTATATTTTACTGCATCCCTCTAGCACTCACCACCAGTACCACCAAAATTTTAAATGATAGGGGTGTCAAGTAATGCTTCATTTGAAGGCTTTTCTGCTTTTTGCACACTCTGACATTTTTTCTACAATTTTGTCGATTCTTCTACAAGAAAAAAAAGTTTAAAGTTTTGGATGCATATGGGAAATATTAAACTTAAAAATTTTAAAATAGTGTTAAGGATATTTTATTAAACGTTCACAGAGGCCACCACCAACTCCCATACAATAGTACAATCGCTTTCCAAACAATTTCTTATATTATTAAAAATTGAGGGTACTAATAAACGACAATTCTGATTAATCTGGCTATTATTTCTTTCGAAGAATGTGGATCTTAGTTTTTAGGTGGCCCCATAGAAAGAAATCGAGTAAGGTAAGATCTGGTGACCTATCTAGCTATTCCGCAGAACAGAAAGGTATGTTTTAAGTTACTATCGTCTTATCTAAAATATAAACAAGTAACACTAAGAAGTCATATTTGATCATTAGTGACATTTCTTTCAAACGACTAAAATTCAAAAACAAACATTGCATTATTTTGTTTCGTTGCTATGTTACGTACTTTAATGTTTATTGTACAGAGAATAGTTGTGGCCACTTTGAACATTTAATGAAGTAATCTAAACACTTTGTTCATTTCTTTTAATTTAACCTGTTCGCTTTCGAAACTTCAAAATATGTACCATTTCTCAAAAATGAATCAGCAGAACCCCAAAAATTTTCAGATTATACAAAGAGCAGAAAAACCTTTCAAACGAAATCGACACCCCTTGCCATTTAAAATTTTGGGATTGGAGGTGAAGAGGGGGGGTGAAGTAGAGTAGATGACTTACATGGTAAAAGATGTCCCCCTTCAAACTACTGTTGACTTGTATCACCGATCTTTGAAAATTATATCGTTTTCAAAGTTATTCGGGACGGACGTTTTCAGTTGGGGCACTCTGCATATAGTTTTCAAATAACACCCTGTCTATTATTGAAACTCGGTTTATAGAGAATTTTGCCATTTTGAATGACCTTACCTTTCTTACCTATATATTTGAGCTTTTGTATAGCAAGTAAAATTTCACCTTGAATAGTTTATCCATAATCACAACATAAATGAAATAGGTTAACATTTAAACTTTTTCTTTCGTTTCAGTGTAGAAGAAAAAAAAATCCAAAAGATCAATTTCAGGAATGCTTATAAATCTTCTTTATTTATGGATAGATAAATAATATATACCTAGAGATGCTGTAGAAATTCACAGACATCACCATTTTATAAACTATCCTCTCTAACAGAGCAAGCGGGACGTGTAAAAAGCGCAATCAAACACGCAGAAAATTTTGTGTAGTAAAGCGGCTAGGTTTAAAATGAACCGAGAACTCTAAGAAGCTATTCATAATTAAATTAACCAGGTTCAAAGGAATTTCTTATCTACCATGACTCAATTTAGTTTTGTTATCAAATTAGTTTTATAATTCAAGTTAATTTTCTCTCAAAGGTTCTTGAGTTTATTAATACCTATTTTCAGGATTTAATATTTATAAGAAATTGTAATTATTTTATGGAATCTTAAAATTATATCTATGTATAAAGATTAATCTCCATAGCAAATATACCATTTTTAATGAAAAATGTGCAAGAAAATAGATTGCGTTTGGGGATGCAATTAGAACTTTTAAATCTGATCATTTTTGTGCTTAATCTCCGAGGCAGGCATACAGAACATAAGCTTCTTACTGTCATTATGGAAGCTGTAAAAGGAGATGATCAAATAATAAAGCACTCATACATTGACACATACTTTCGTTCGCATTTCACCGCATATTAGCCGCTTACTGCATTTTCTTCTTTTTGCACTGTTCAGATGAAAGCAAGCGAGTGTGATATGTCTGTAATACGGCAACAAAATGGACCACCAAATGAAATCAAGACAAAATATGGACTTTCTGGACTAGAATATTACGTTTCCGTACGCTACCCTTTTTTTGTTTTTATTTGTGACAAAGGAAAAAGAGAAACTGTATTTGCGACAAAATGCACATCCGCAATAGTTCTTTGAGTAATCTTATTTGTCGGAGCAAGTTATGATTTGAAACTCTAAAGGTTGTTTTGCGTTCTTTATTGCACATATTTCAAGTTATTATAAACTTTCTTAAACGAAATATAAAGACTTTAGAAAGTTTCAGACATCCACTTTTCAATAAAACTGAGTAAGAGGATTGTGAAAAACTTGCATAGTATACTGCAAGCAAGCAAAATAAGTAAAGAAATTTCAAAGTTATGTGTTTATTTAAACGATGTTGAAAATAAACTCCTGGTACAATTAGCTTTGCACTGTTTAGTGTAAGTTTTAAAAAGAATGCAATTTTTCTGTTGTTTGATTACTATAGTCTGGTAGATATTTAGTAACATTTCTGGGTAGAATACTTCTCTTTTCTTACAACCATACATTTGACTAAAAATGCATGCTGATTTACAAGATTTTGGCACAGATCCTCCTAGACCCTGTACGCAGGGGAATGTATAGTCAAATACTAATGCACTTTCAAAACAACCAGATTAACCACGGTCCAAATATTTAGACTGCGAATACTACGACAAATACTAGACCCAAAAAAGAAAATACCAAATCGGTATCAATCAAAATTTTAGTACGAGATGTGTTCAATTGAAACCCATCTCTATAAAAAAATTATTCAACAATTTAATTACAAATAATTACCCTCACAGTTAAGGCACCTATCCCATTGTTTTGCTAACCGACGTATACCCTGCTCATAGAATTCTCGTAGCTGCTGAATGAAGAAGTCTCCCGCAGCTCTCTGTACTTCTGCGACTCAAAATGCCGATCTTTTAACGACTTTTTCAGAGGTCCAGAAATATGGAAATCTAAGGCGATAGATTTGGACTATAGGGTAGATGTTCTAAAACCCTCCATATCTTTCGTTGAAGATTTTCTTTTACCACATTAGCAACATGCGGCCTAGCATTGTTGTGCAGCAAAGTGACCTCACGCGTATGTTTTCCTGGAAGTTTCCGTCTTATTGCTTGATCAAGCTTGTTCAAAATTGCATTGTACAGATTTGCATTGACATTTACTCCAGGTTCCTTAAACGCTATTAACAAGGGTCCTTCATGGTAGAAAAAAAACATCGCCTTGCCTGCAGAAGGTTGTGCTTTAAACTTCTTCGGTGGTGGTGAACTTGAATGTTTCCACTGTATTGACGATAACTTACTGGATGGCTCGTAGTAATGGGACGAAGTGTCGTCACCAACAACTATTGACAGAAGAAAGTCATTTTGCCTATAGTCTGTGAGGTGTTGCAGAGATAAGCCCATTCGCAAGCATTTGCGAACAAATTTTGGTGTAACACAGATTACGAACAATACTATGGACAGATCCTACAGTCACACAGTCATTTCTCTAATTGAAATTCGATCATTTTCTGTAATAAGGCCTTCCGCACATGCCATATCATTTTCCATTATTGCAGTACACCGTGCACCTGGTCGAAGCTCATAGTCCATAGTCCCTTCTTTTCCATTCTTAAATTTTTGGCAGCTTTCCTTCACAGCTGTGTATGCAATACATGCTTTTCCACACAATGCTTGCATTCGCGTATGGATCTGCAATGGCTGCACATCCTCAACGCATATAAATTGTAGGACCGGACGCTGATCAAACTTGGACGGATTTTCAACAACAAACTCCAATTCAGAATCAAAGTTTTAAAATTCAGAATCAAATTCAAACACCAGAAACTTATTAATGTGTTGCTTACAAACACTACTAACATTAACACACGTCATTTGAATTATTGCATTTGTTTTCAAGGCTAAGTTGATGAAAGATGTGTTTCAGTTAAACAAGCCTCGTATATATATTTGAAAATGTGATAAGTGTTAGGTGTATAAATTTAATTTGACTATAAAATATGAATATTTTCGTGATTATAATAAATTTATGGAAGCTCTTCGTTTAAAGTGTAACAAATCTGAATAAAATCTACGTTTACCACGTGTGCGTAAATTGAGAATTTCAGGTAGCAACTTGTCCTTGAGAATAAGGAAATGCAGAGCAAGGTGTTTACGTAAGGTGACGGATAGAACGCACTACTGATTGAGTACTAGATGTTCAGAATGATATTCTGGTATATACGTGCACAGCTACAGCAGATAAAGTGGGAATAATGGTCATGTTGTTCGTGTTATAAGAGTGTAGTTACAATCAGTTTTGTAATTGACAGCTCTCAGAAATTGTCAAAAGTGATCGAGAAAGCTTGTACAAATGTGGGTAGCCACAGATTTTTATAGGAATTGCAAATCCTGTGTTACATGTAAGTGCTAGGCAATTCTTTCGGATGCTGCAGTAGGCGTAGGTGGATGGCTACCCCCCCCCCCACTGACCTTTTAGGGAGCACAGAATTATTGTACCAGGACCCTAGGCCCCAAAATCCTGTGTATCACAAAGACATAGGTGGTTGACTTTCCTCCTCTACTGACCCTATTTAGGATGCAGAAGTGCAACTGATTTTCAGATGTTCAAATGGTATTAAACTGAAGTAATAATCTCATAAACAATAATATAGAATTTAACAATCATCAGAGCAAACCAATTAAACGGTTAATTATTTGATCCAAGTATTATCAAAACGATTAGTTTGTTGCAGCGCACTATTCTTTTTTTCATGGTTCGTCTTATTAGCTTCATGTAGCTATGGCATCCCGCGCTGTAAAAAACCAATCTATGGATTGAAAACCAGCAGAGAAAGAGAGATTATCAAAAACTGCCCGGTTAACCGAGTGAATGTAGTGGGCCCCCCGGTGAGTAACACTATAGCAGTAGCAACAAATTGGTGAGTCGTTTCTTTGTTTCATGTTTGCATATGTGGTATACCATATTTGTGACCCTCAACTGGTACTGGCGCATCCACAGCCAATTCCAATGCTCTAGCTTTACGATAAGTGTACACGAAATAGAGAATAGGCGTCAAAATAAACGAAAATATGCGTCCTGAAAAAACTCAACGCAGAATCGGGCAGGATATAATGGACGTAATGATGAATGGTAAATAGTGATATAACAACAGCCAGTAGTTCAATCGAAGGTTTTTATTAAGAATCAGAAGCTATTATGGTTTTATGGTCGCAACTAAAGAGGAAGACAATATAAAAAAAAGTAAAATATTACTGCACAAAACATTAATAAAATAGGTAACAAAGGAAAATACTCGAGCCATCTTCGGAATTACTGGAGAAGGAGAAGAATGGAGCAACCAGGAACTTAATACCACGAAAATGTGCATAGCATGAACGAACCTAGAGTAACCCACAAAATTCTCAAAGAAAAACCAGAAGAGAATATGGGGTAGGAAGACGCAAGAGTAGGTGGTTAAATGAAGTGCAAGATATAAGAACTTAAGAGGTGTAGCGCCTAGGAAGAAGAAGAAGATGATGATTAGTAATCTCCAGAATATCAACCACAAACGTGCCAGACAAAAACAAATAATTCGTTAATAAAAGCATTTCAGTTTTGGGCAGAAAGTATTTTTAGTACGAAATAAGACAACTGACTTTCAGTTCAACCAGAAGAGACACCATATTATTTTTTTAATTGAGCACCCTATATACCTAAACTTAATGTAATGATAGTTCTATGTGTATTGAATCCAGATATATTAGACGGTTTTTTATAAATCTTCTCCTTCCTGTTTCCTCTTCGGAGGTCCAACTGCTCGTCAGTCAAGCTGATAATCTTCTTGAGAGTTTTCGTGATCTCGGATTTGTATATCTGGCTATTCCTGTCAAGTCTACTGGCCTCTATTCTACTTTCATGGTCGTTCCAGTTTCTTTTACTTTGTAGGAGCCATATAACAATATCTTACGTTCCATCCGCATTGTTCGTTGTGTTTCGTATTTATTCCCTTCTATGTATAAGATTTTTTGTTCATGCTGGATCGATTTTTTTTGTTGTACTTTGTTGAGTAGATAGCTTTTCATTAATTTGCAGCTTAAATTGCATTTGCGCAAGAGTCCTTGCGTTTACTACACTTACTATTTTTATGTCATTGATATTTTGATGATATTACTTATTACACAACCTTCACGTCAATCACCTATTCATGTTTGTTAAATAATCTACTGAATGTCATTGCATGACAGATTGTAGAGACAATAAATAAATTTAAAAAAAACTTATTACTGTTCTTTAACATCTGTAAATTGTATTGTTTTCTTTATCTTCTTGCTTTTTAGTACTTAATATATAATATAAAAATTCCGTTTCTTTCACTAATTCTTCCATATCTTCGCTGCGAAAAAAGCTTTATTTCAGCATAAACACCAAATCTACAATAAGGACAGTTACGACACTGCTGATGAATCAAGTATAATATGTGATATCTCGTCAAACTCAAACCTCAATAGAATACAAATTCAAGACAAAGTGTCTTAAGATATCTCTCTTGATGGTCTTCGGTTTATTCCCAATAATCAACTTCACTGTGAATTAGGGATTATTACAATCTAACAACACGTTCAGAAAGTCAGCATGATAAGATAGTCAGCTGTCATATTGTTGATGGCTACCAACTAGGACGTTAACACATTCGTTATCATGACAACTAGGGTAAACCCTCGAATAATTGGCCACACTTAGCGTTTGTGCGCCTATGATTTTAATACCCAACAATTATTCTCGGAAAAAATGTATATTTTGGAATAAGCAGCCCAATACGTACAAATTAAAGTCGTATATTACCATTTTATTTAGTGATTGGCCATGTATGACATTTTCTTAAAATGCTATTTGTCTACAAAAGATTTTGAATAATGCATTGTTTTAAACGGATTACTAGCAATAATACTTAAAGAAGGCATTTTCAAAGTTCCAAATACGTTGTGAAACACTATTTCAGTTTTAAACAACTGCCACAACAAATAAAATGGTACTTTTGGGTAGATGTTTATTCTTTTTGTATTTTATTACACATTTAGAGTGATACAGTGTTCGCCAAGTCATACATTTCGCGCCTGTTTGAGTTATTATTATAGTTTTAATACGTATAAAACACATCCCTGTAAATACTATTACTTTTTTAAACGGTTTATTGCTAACTAGTATATTATATTTTTAGCTGCTGTCGACAATGGTGTTAAAATTGCCCACATCACTTTGAAAAGAAGAAGTTTTAAGTTTAAATGCTTCACCTTTAAAATGATTTTATCATTGACTGTCTATATCAGATAGGTGCTAAATTATTAATTCTATTTTTTGTGAATTCTCTTTTATATGTTATATTAGGTATGCTTTATCATAAGTTGTGTATTAGATTTAGGTCTGGTTTGTTTAATATTCGGAGCTATTTTGGTGAAAATTCTTTCCATAAAATCTTAACTTAAACTGTATGCTGACTTTGAATACACCCCATAGGAAAAAAATGCGTTTGTGGCATTTTACAATTTGCTGCTTGAAAAACGCTTCGAAATCAAGGTGCAGTCAGAAGGGTCGTTAATTTTACAGAGATTACATCTACTTTTTATTTTTAGAATATGAATTAATTGATAAATTTGAAAAACACTGAAATAATTTATAGAATTGGTGTAGTAATACTATCAAATCCGATGCGCAAATGCCTCCGGGGTAGCGTAGCGGTTACGGAAGCGAACTTCGGGAGTTGGACTCCACTCTTCTCCTTTATTATTTTTTTAATTATATATTTATTAAAAACCTTTCATATCTATAAATCCAACTGTAATATTATTCAATAAAAACACGTCATACAAAAATACATGCGTTTTTGGTTTTCATAGAAAACTAAAAATATAATTTTATTTAATTGTTAAATTTACCGTTAGACATTTAATAATAACATTTAAATCGTTTATCGCTAATTATTAACGTAAATAAAAATTTTAAAGAAATCAAATGTTCGAATGAATTACTATTCAAAGAGTAAGCAAAACCATTACAAAATTATCTCTGCACTTGTTTTGGGTGTAATATATCTACAACATTCAATAATTTTGTGTATTGAAAGAATAAT